>JAHZNP010000652.1:0-43487 GCA_020615345.1 Triops cancriformis
AGTATGACATATTCACAGGGACAGGACTTTTTCAAATCTAGCTTCAGTTACAATACTACCTTTATTACTGGTAAGTTGCATTTCGTTTTGATGTCTCAGTTTTAGTAAATTAGGGAGTATTTATATGAAACGTTTGTGGCTTGTTTTTGGCATTGTAAGGTTTATTTCATTGGAGCAATCAGTACTACTGAAAAGTTATGCCATAAGATGCAGGACGAAACCTCATTCTTTCTGATGTCATCAAATAGACGAGAGAGTAAGGAGAAAGATTGTTCTCTTCGAATGCATGTTCTTTGTAAATGCAACGCAATACAAATACAATGAGAAACAATATTTCAAAGAAACTGCTGGGTTGGCTTCTCTCCCTTTCCCAATTTGGGACCAAAACTGTATGGGTGTGTTCGTGCAAAGGACGAATGCAAGAAGAATCTAGTTTGATTTGGAAATAAATAAACAATATTATTAATAGAACAATTATAATCTGTTGGATCTGAACCTGTTGGATTAGCTTCTCTCCCTTTCCCAATTTGGAACCAAAACTGTTTAGGTGGGTTCGTGCAAAGGATGAATGCAAGAAGAATCTAGTTTGATTTGGAAATAAATAAACAATATTATTAATAGAACAATTATAATCTGTTGGATCTGAACCTGTTGGATTAGCTTCTCTCCCTTTCCCAATTTGGAACCAAAACTGTTTAGGTGGGTTCGTGCAAAGGATGAATGCAAGAAGAATCTAGTTTGATTTGGAAATAAATAAAATATATTATTAATAGAACAATTATAATTGTATACAAACCGCAGCCACCTTCGACGTTTTGAAAAGCATCTTTCCTTTAACTGGAAGGATATATTCTACCTGAAATTTTTTCGGGTCATAATAAATAAAGAGGCCGTTTTAATTTTTAAAAAATGTATTTAAAATTCAATACTAAATAGACTCCATACTGTAAATAAAGTCACGTGATTTGCCAGTCCACACCGCTCCCAAGCGGATGAAGCGGTAAGCTTTCAGAACTACTTCATCGTGTCAATTTGGCGCGGACGGTACAGATATCACATGCAGTGTCAAGTTTCAGCGGAGAATGTGTTGGAGCACACAGAGGGAACGTTGAGGCCTTTCCTGGTGGGCCTTTTGTTACCAAATAAAAAAGCTTCCGTCATTGGCTCGGTGGACAGGATTGGTCGGAACAAGTTTACTCACGCCTTTCAAAGCCGCGGAGTTTGATTGAGTCGAAAGAGAGTCCTCAAATGGTAGAACAACTGTTTTCATAGCCGCTGGCTCTGTCTTCACAGCCAATCAACTGCCTGCTCCGCTGCTCCACGAGAAGGCCCTCCTTTGCAATTTATAAATTGTAACGGGCTTTTACACAGGGACGTTCCCTCTGTGTGGTCTGTGATCACAATCTACTCGCTGCGGACCGTGTATTGGGATAAACGCGTGACCTCGTTATACGCGGATATTTGAGTGAATTAAAAGCATTTATCCTGTACAATATATTCGACATTTTACAAATATTCGAGCCTAACTATTTTCGACTGTCTAATTTGATTCTCTTGAGAGACTAGTAAGGGTGCTACTAGAAGGCGTGGTCACTATTGAAAGGTACATCCCTCAAGCAAAAACTCGCAGGCTAGCGACGGTACCGGCTTTTCTTCCACAAACGTTGTTTACATTGATGTTGTGACTTAAAATAGCCCGGACGTCTTCAACACATTTGTTATCTCACTCTAAAGTGTAAGACGTCAGATTTCTGACTCGACCGAGTATCCAAAAGAAGGCCTTGCCCTCCCAAGTGAGTTATTTTTATCCTTTTCCCCCTCTGAACTGCACAACACGAAAATCATACACCAAAACAAAAAGAACATTAACCTTGAATTTATAAAATAATTATATAAATGAGCTAAAATTTTCCAAATTT
Source organism: Triops cancriformis (assembly GCA_020615345.1). Taxonomy (NCBI): domain Eukaryota; kingdom Metazoa; phylum Arthropoda; class Branchiopoda; order Notostraca; family Triopsidae; genus Triops; species Triops cancriformis. The sequence continues at coordinate 1,920 of JAHZNP010000652.1, forward strand.
TGAGTTGTATTTGTACAAAAGAGGTAGTAAGGCTTTACGGTTTTCAACAATGCAACCCTTTGTAGCACTGACAATAAAACTAATGTGAAGGTGTTCAGTACGCGGGGCGTGCCTTTTGTACGTACGGCTTGGCTGCGACGGGCTGTTGTTTCGGCATGGAGTACGGTGACGCCATTGGCACTTGAGGGAGAGCAGGGCGAGGTACGTGCATTTGGGGCTTGGGTTGGTACGCAGCGGTTTGCTGTGGTCGCTGGTAGTACACTGGTCGTTGAGGCGCTGGAGCAGCGTGGTACGCCGATTGCGCTGGATACTGGGGGTATTGAGCTCGTGGTACGTGCATAGGTACAGGAGCAGTACCGGCGTACGCTTGGCTGGGATGACTAGGCGCAAAAACTGGGGCGGTGGGGTACCGCTGAGGTTGGGAATACTGAGGTACATGTTGCACTGGAGCTTGGTGGTACGCTGGGGCGGGGTTCATGGGTACTAAAGGCATGGATTGGCCATAGGTAGGCAAAGGTTGAGGGATAGTTAGTGGCCCCTGTGGTACATTTTTCTGGGTTTCAGCTGCAGGAGCAGTAGTTGCCGTAACTGATGCCACTGCTGCGGAAGTTTCGACCTTGCCTTGGGTAGCGTGGTAAGGTTTCATGGGTTGGAAACCACCGTATTCAACAACGGATCCTTTGTCAGTGGTTGTTGCAGGTGCTTGTGTGGTCGTGGGAGCTGTGGAATACTCTTCGTGTTTGTTACACGAAGCTTGTGTCGCCGAACCGGCCACGTGGTCGGTCGGTGCGGAAACAGCAGCGTATTGCGGTTCGTGTTTCTCGGCGGGCTTGTCAGCGAAAGTTTGCTGGGCTTCATTGCGGTGCTCTAAGGGCAAGGAACTCGAGACAGAGATGGAAGCGAAAGCAGGGGACCCTGGTACAGACGACGAAACGGAGACAGAAGCGCCCATCAGAGTATTGGGATCCTCGACGATGGGTTCCAAGATGGGTAAGCTCAGTGGAGACTCAGTAGCAGGGATTGTGATAGTGGCGCTGCGTTCAGTCATAGCTGAGCTGTCATGGGAGACGGGCGCGTGGTGGGGAGCTTTGCCGTATTTGATGTTCGGGTGCTTCATTTGGTGTTTTACGTTGTGGCGGTACACGGGACGGGGTTTAACGGTGGTAGTGGTTTCGTAGACAACCGGTGCTGGGGTGGTGGTCGTGGTGGTAGTAGTGGTGGTGGTGGTGGCTTCGGAGTAGGAACCGTGAACTGCAGATGGCGCCGGGACGACATTAGGCTGCATGGGAGGGTTATATTCGGATTTGGTTGTAGGTTTGTTATACTGAGGCGCTGAAACAGACTCAGGTGCCTTAGCTGGTCGCTGGTCCTTGGGCGTGTGAGGAATTTCGTACTGGACGTGCATGGGCGTCTGGCCAGGCTTGGAAGGGGGCAATACTGGTGTATCAATCTGGTATTCATTGTTGGTCATCTCTTTGATGGTAGCGAAGTGCTCGGTGTTGGAGCTTGGACCAGTAGCCTCAACTTGAGAACCTGTTAGGGGAAAGATTTGTACGTGCTCCGTTTGGTGGTGTTTTTGGTAGGACGGTTCAATTTTGGCGGATGTTTGTTGCTTGTGGTATGCAGCTTGTTGGTAAGCCTGGTGGACAGTTACTCCAGACTGTTTGGCTGGTACCTTCACTTCTGTGACCGCTTCTTGGGCTTGTGGTGTGTAGTAAATCATTTCGACTTTGGTAGAGTGTTTCGAGTTTTCGTCGCCAGACGGTGCTACTGGTGCTGCCACGTGTTCTGGCGCCATAGGCTGGTTACCGTATCCTGCGGCGGTTGCTGAATTGCCGTTCAATTCGTTGTCGAATTTTTGCTCTTGCGCAGGGATTCGCATAATTTCAGCTTCCGGAGCAGGAGTGGGCAAGGGATTTCCACAGCAACGGACAAGACCGTATTCCCTGCAGGGTCCAATGGCGCCAAAGTCGCGAATGTCAAAAATACCGATACCGTAAGGTCGCGCGCATTCTGCGACCGGTTTGCAAGGACAAATGTTCCGGTAGATGTCAGGAGTGGACGGTTCAATGCGTACAACAGGCGCGGGTTGCACCGGTTGAACCACGTTGACGGTTTGAATGGGTTGATTAGGTTGGTAGTAGTACTCGTAGTCGTCACCGTTTACTTCTTCGATTTCAGCGTGTTGTTGAACGGCAGACACTTTGTGTTCACCATCTCCAGACACCATGGTTGCGTGTTGAACGACGTACCGCTCACCGTAAGGTAATTGTTCGAAGGGAGGACTGGACGCCGGTAAAGACGGATTACGTGGATGGCGGTAAAATAGGTTGTAATCCTGAGCTAACGCCTGGCTGCATGCCAGGAAAAGTATCACAGCTACTGCTGACGTCATTTCTGCGTAAAAATATCTTTATGAGTACTTTGGTATAGGAGTGTAATATGAAAATATCTAAATAATTTAATCGGAATTTTACCGTTGAATTTCAGCCCACTTAACCCAAAAACTATTAAGAAATTCTTCACAACACTGGAATCTTCCCCGAAACGCTGTCGATGGGTTTCTGGTTCCTAGACGGATTTTTCTTCGAATTTATACCTGGTTCTTCAACCTGGAAGTACGGTTCACCTGTTTTGCACAGCTTGGGTTGACCTGACTTTCGGCAGGTGCCGTAAGGCGCTTGAAGGCAAGAGAAGCGGGTTCTTTTATGGGTCATATTAAGTTGGACGTTTTACAGCAGCCGAAGGGGTGTTGGTGTTTTTCGTACGTGGCTAGGGAAGATTCTGTAGCGTAGAAACGGTAGTTATCAGTCTCAGGTGCAAATAAGGTCATACTTTCTCTTGATGACCGGGTTTCAGGTAGAAGCAACCTGTGAAACCGAAAGTTGGATGGTAATAAAGGAATTAGTCACAGGAAAAGGGCTTGATTTGCATGTTATGGCGAATGTAAGATAAGCGTAAGATGGTGTTGTACTGTTTTGCTCACCAGGGAAGTATAGTGCGGATCGTAAGAACTTGAAAGAAATGGGCATGTTTACGAGTGATTGTGAGATAGGAGAAGATAGAGACGTCAACAAGGTTGTCAGGGTAGACTACGTCTCGACCATGATATCTTTTGTGGACAAAAGTAATTGAAATCAGGTTGCTTGCCCTGTAAAAAGTTATAGCGTGTGTTACTCACTGAAAATATTGATACTTTTATGTATATAAAGAAATTGCAGATCTGTTAAATACAAGTCAGCTCACCGCTGGTGTTTATTTATAAAAGAAGTTCCAGCAAGTTCTGTTGAACTGTGAATAACTTGGCAAAGAAAATTTGAGAATCGTATAGGTCATTATGGGTAATAATAGTTAAAACTTCACAATCCGCCATATTTTAGCCCATCTTTGAAATTATACGGCGCAGTTTATCGTTGTTTCGCTAATTATGTCATATGATAGCGAAGTGACGAAATTGTATGAAACAAGGTTGTACAGTATGTAGTTTCAAAAGGGGACCATAATCAAGTCCAAGCTCTTTTCATTTGGCAAAGGCAATCTAAATGAAGCTTCTTTGCTGTCTTTAAAGCAAGTCTCATTCAAAATCCAAATCGGTCGATAAAAGATGGCGTGGTATAGGGGAATCACATGCTAAACGGCGTCAGCGAATTCGCTAAAATATTGAGTATTTCATTAAAGATTCTTGACTGTAAAGTTTAAGATTGTAAAATTTAGTGCACAATAAACAAAAAATGTTTTTCGTAGCTATTGGTTTTTCTTTTGTCAATAGTTTTTTTTATAAAACGGACCTTCAATCTTTCTCGTTCTAAAGGCAACTTCCTTAGCTTCTAAATCCAAACTGAATCTATCGCTAAAATTTGGCATTCGAAAGTCTATAAAAACTTTCAGAAGGAAAGCCTGTCAAGTTGTCAAAGCTCGTGAAAATTTAATAATGTTCAACAACTCAATAGTGTTTTGCTGCACAAGGTCTTTCAAGTAATTCAAATCGCTTTGTATGTTTCATCAGGATGGAGCAGTTTCCGTACCTTCTCGAAGCATTGTACTCGATGGAAGCGCAGTACCAACATACCTTGTCTTTCGCACAAAATGAGCGTTTTTTTCCAATTCCGGGGCGCAATAAGGACGAAAACTGGCTGCATGTTGTAAATCTCGCTGGAAATCACGGCTACGTGCCGACTAATTACGTTCACGCCATTAAAGTTAGTACTAATCATGGCTATTACCAATCTTAATACTGTGTCAATATTAAAAATACAAATTTTGGATAAAATATCATTTTCATCTTCTTAATCTATTGATATTTTTTCTAGTGTCCTCAGGCTGTAGTATGCAATTTCGTCGATGACGTCCTTTTCAGCTTAGCCAAAACGGAGGAAATGTCACAAGAACAAGCTGAAGTAATTGAGGCTCTAAGATCCGCCAAGTTGAAACTCGGAAGTGGGCCTGGATCGCCTCGGAGATCGCACAAGAAACCCGCTCCACCGCCTCCAGAAACTGTCGATGAAACCGTTAAGCACATAGCAGACCTCCAAGCCCACCTGAAACCGAAATTGGACGTGCCATATTTGCCAACTCCTAACCCAGCTGTTATCGACTCTCTTGTGCCGATAAATCCATCTGAAGATCAAAATTCTGATGCTGTGCAACAAATGCCGACGGATTTAGCTCATCTTCCTGACTTTTCGTCCCTTATTAACCTAAATGAACAGAAAGCCGAAGAGCGTAATGATTTAAACGATGGCTGTGGTGAAAATCCACAGGTAACCGATTCTTCCCCAAATGCTGAAGCATCCAGTGGGAAACTGAATGAGGAAAATGTAGCAAACGTTGTTTCTCCATGTGAGAAGGGAACCAAACTGGCGTTCCAGTTAGTATTTGCAGTCAGGGATGTAACCAACTTGAAGTACGATTTAGCGAAAGAAGCAGTGAAAGCTGTATTGCAAACTTTAAGTTACAGGTAAGGTAAGTTTGGTTGGAGATTTTGTATTTGTGTATTTAAACTTTCATAGCAGTCATTCGCCGCCTGCGTTGGGTTTGTTGCCGTTACTGGAAGTATCGTCCGATTTTCCGATAACCGATTTGCTAACCAGCAATGACGCTTCCCAATTGTCTACATTAATCCGTAACATGAAGATACATGTCGCGAGAGAATCTCAGCAAGCTGGCCATTGGGTTGTGGATGAATCCGAAGTTGGGAGTATGGAAGAAACGCTGGAGAAGATTATTGCTCTCTTTGTATGACCACTTCTATTAGTATTCGATTGAAAGTAATGCTTTTGCCAGTCTTTGAGGGCATGTGGCACGGTTTTACCTGCCAAAATAGATATTGTCATAGACAGCGTGTAATAGCCTTACTGGTTATTTTAGTTTTTTTCGTCTACGGTTGTAATAAGGCCACTGTATACCCTTTCTCTTATTTTACATGGGCTGAATAGGAGAAACGAGAAAATCTCATGGACAATTTTTCTATATCTATGGCATATTTCTCGATAGTCTTTCAACAAAAATGTTAAAATTAATGATACCTAGAATTTAAGTGGATACATTTTCGAAATTCAGAATTAAGGAAAAAAGCTAACAAATTCCTTGAACAATTGTAAATTATCTTTGCCCTTTTTCTAGACGTACCTTTTCGTAAGACTCTAGGAATTCTCAATTAAAACTTTATGTCAAGATTAATTTGAGAAAAATTGATTGGTAAATGCAAACTTGTCCTCACAAGTTTTCCATGTAATCGTCCATAACAAAGGGTATACAGTGGCCTTAATGGGCAACTTTCTTAACTGGTTTTTGCGAAAATATTTTTTGACAGTAAAGTTCAGGATCATAAAATCTAGTACCCACCCAAAGATAAAAAAAACTTCTAGATAATTATGAGGAATGCAACGAATTTTATGACTTCTCGGTGGAATGCGAATAAAAAATTCCTCTGGTTGGGTTCCAGATTTTATGGTCTTGAACTTAACTGTTAAGAAACATTTTATAAATATTTTGTGGTTACTTCTGTGTTCTGCTCTTCTGCGATTTAACGAACGTTTAATGTCTAGGTTAACACTCATCCCAACTTGAGTCGACATTTCATAGCGTCCGATGATTACGAACTCTTTCGGGATGTACTGCAGTTGCTTGAAACCCGAAATGCCTGGTCAAGCCGACGACTTTTGCTAACATTGCTGTACGAGTGTATGCAACTCGAAAAAGCATGCGTAGCACAAGCGAACAATTCCTTCTTACCCACCGAGCTTATTAGGTTCGTATTATTAAATCCATTGCAGTTTGAGAATAAATATATTGGTTCTGTTAGAGACTTAGTACCTGGAACTGACAAGGAACATTTGCAAACGGCAGCTCGGATGCTTTTGGCGATTCTCTCAACGCGCGAAAAGTTGCCTGTGACGTCATTAGGTAAGCATAGCGTAGAATTTCCGGTTTCCAAGTTCGTGCCTTACAGTTTACTTCTTCCGAATAGCATATATGGGCGCGGAATTCGTTACCAGTATTATCGCGTTGGTTGAAACCTACAAGGATGAGCGCGTTGCGGATGATCTAGTCGGAGTATTAGTTGGATTAAACTTGCAATATGAGGAGAACAACAACGCTGTATTAGACGCGCTCGGAAGTTATGAAGGATCTTGCACTGGAATTACGGAAAAAATTATCGTTCTCTTCAACCGAGGAAGTAATAATGAGAACTTTCGGTCCGTAGTGCATTAATTACGTTGTATTCTAGGTGATCCTCTGTTGATGTTTGAGCACAGTCAAGGCAGTGAGACGAATTCTGTACTTTCGTTCTTTGTATCCCTTTTTGGGCGGGAAAAAACGGCATCTATTTTCTACCTGAATGACTTAGAAGTTGTGTTTGATATAGTCTTGCGATTGCTTTGCGATCTTTCTCCGGGTGATAAGGTAATTACATTTTTAAAGATCGAACTCAGTTTTTCTCAACGATTCTTTGGTAATGTTCGGTCTGATATTCTATCTGTGAAATATGCAGTCTGCTTGAAACCATATTTAAATCACTATTCGGTGTTTTGTCATTTCATTCTCAGTGTGATTTTTTTCTCTAATTAGATAAAAACACGTGGACTACAGCTTTTGGATTGTATGATTGAAAACACCGATTACCTTAACCGACCTTACCGTGCCTCAGATTTCTATACTTGTCTTACCGGAATTGTTGCGGATCAGGAGGAACTTGGAGCGACAGGTGTGCAGGAAGATTGCGACGCTGCCTTAGCCGCCGCAATACGGGCAAAGATTACTAATCTTGTACAAAAAACTTAGTCTTTGGCCGCTGTAAAACAAAAATCGAGATTAGCCAAGATTTCCACAGCTTAAACCGAAGGAAATCCAGACAAGCTTATTGCCTTCATTATAACTCCTAGTCTTTACCTCATACTATGCCTGAATATGCGAAAGATAATACTCTTTTTCGATAAATACAGTCAGATATTGTCATGTCAGATACTGCGTTTCATAAAATCAGTATAAAACTGAAGTAGATCTACAAGCGCACCCAGTGAATTGAATATCGGTTATTTGAATAAACCGCATAATTAAATGACAAGCTGACGGTCCCATTTTAAGCCAGTTTAATGCAATTTAAACGTAAAGCAAAACCTCATATTTGAATATTCTTCGTCCGGTTGCGAGCCTATTCAATTAAGCGGGTTGCACTGTATCCCGAAAGGGAACTTATTTAGAGTCCGAATTCTAATTTTCTCAACAAACTTTGTGGAAATTCAGATTATACGTGTTTTACGTTGCTTTCGTTCAATATTCAACCACTACTCAAGGGTGTTACGAGCTCGTACCATATTGGTGTCAGATGATCGTTAAAATGCGAATCTTGACGACGAAAATGCTATTTGTCCTCTACTATTACTTTTTAGCACGAAATACTGCACTAGCAAATATCTAATGCTACTTGTCGTAGTCCAACTGCGTTAACAGTCAGATTTGTACCTCCACAATCTCGACTGGTTGATAAAATCCGATTGGGATATTAACCGGAGCGAAGTGGTTGAAATAACGCACCACTCCCCTAATTAACGTTCGTGTGACTACAACACTACTTTTCGGAAGTTGTATTTCTCGACTTGTATTTTACACAGCGAACATATGATCGTTTAATAGACGAATTAAGCCTATTTTCCTGGTTGAAAGTGCTACAGAGCCCCACATTCAAGCAACTGCTGCTTAATGATGTCTATCATGGGATTCTTCGTAACCACCGGGCAGAGGGTTAACATGGGGGTTGTGGAACAGACTATGCTGGCCGTCACCCCACGGGAAACGCTATAACAAACGGAAAATTCTTCTTAATGTTAGGTTCATGGTTTCACCAGTTTTTTTTACCTTGTTGCGAATCCGCAAGTATTCATAAGGAACAAACTCAGGAGGAGTATGGGGTTCAGCCTTGATTTTCACGTAGGCATTCAACATGCAAAGAGCTACTCCAGGAAGAGCGACCACAAAGCTCAAAGTACGCCATATTTTCCAGCCATCTGCCAATAAAAATAATTTATCTTGTAGCATTATACAAGGCACAAGAATTTGTTCTTCTTGTGTTTGGTTTTAGCTACTTCTGGGCTTGTGTATATTGTTACGATACCAAATGATGTTCATAATTGATATGCACATTCTAAAGGTAGTTAGAGGTTTAATTTTTTTACAATAAATAGTGTACTTACCTTTGTGTCCGGAGGTTGCAGCTGTGCCATGGGCACCAGCATTTGGCGCAACTGTAGCCGTAAATTTACGAATAGCTTGACGAGATAGGTTGGATGCCATTTTCGATGCGGAAGGTAGGGTCAGAGTTGCCAGATTGAGAAAAATCTTAACACAGCCTACGTTGTCGCGTAGCAAGACTATTCTAATTAAGAATATAAAAAATAAATTTAAAACCTCTGTAACTATCAGACGTTTTAGTATTATAATTTTTCTAATAATTTATTTATTGTCTTATAGATAGATTTTCTTATTGCATGCTGCCTCTAGCGACGGAATGCGAAACGAGTCTTGTTTATATTTTTGTTATTAAAGTTGCGCGCTGAAGTATTTTTTTTCATGATGTAAACGGGCAGCTAAATACATTATTTATAAATTGTATATTTATATTTGTGAATCAAAAGTGATTGTAATTCCATGGGAAATAAAAGTACACACAAAAAGTCCGAACAGGACGACAGTAATCACATCCAAAATGGGGAAACGAAAGCACAACATTCCAGATCTGATATAAAAGACCGTGAACGCAACGGAAAATCGAGTGCGACAGATCAAGTATGCACGTATATATGCGTCGACTCAGCATTTAATCCACTTTTCTTTAACAATGCAGGATATATCAAAATTTCTAGCGAATCTCAGCTTACGCTTATCGTTCAGAACGAATCCTAGTATTCGTTCCACAAATACTAGTCTTTGTCACGGGCGATTACGAGCCTCCAGACGAAGGTAAAAGAAATTCCTAATAAATCTGTATGTTCGAGAATTTTTATCTGAATATGTTTTTGTTTGCGTTATTTGTAAATAGATTAAAGCCAGAAACGTTTGAAGATCCATATTTGAGCGCAAGAACTGCTTGGCCCGTTTCATTGACTGAATCTGCATTCCTTCCTGAATTTAGTATTAAAGGCGTTGTGGATGAACGCGACTTTGTTATCTATGGGACAATTGCGTCAGGTTCTTACGGGAAAGTCTTTCTTGCAGAGAAAAGAGATAGCAAAGAACGCTACGCTGTTAAAATCCTTTCAAAGTCACAGGTATTTCATGAAAATCGTACCCCGAAGTGGGTCAACCTAAATGTTAACAAGGCTGTCTCGTTCATTTTTACAGATTATGAAGGAAAATGCCTTACAACAAGTGAAGGACGAAGTTCGCATTCAATCTCTATGCGGCCATCACCCTTTTCTTGTTCCCGCACCGTATTATTGGCAAAGTCGGAAAAGTCTTTTTATTGGTAAAACGTTTTCACCAGTTTTCTCAGATGTTTTTTTGTCTCAACCTCATGTCCATCTTTCATTTGTTGCAATTTTTCATATTTAGTTACGGAATATATTGAACATGGCGAATTACAGAAGCTTTGGAGCATCTCGGGGCCTTTTAGTGAAGATGTAGCTAAAATTTACGTGGCGGAAATAGCGTTAGCCGTTGGTAAGTACTTAAAGCTGCTCGATAACCTCCTGACAATATTCTAGAGATGTAATAAAGGAATTACGTAGATTTTCTGCACAATGCGGGTGTTATCCACCGTGATATCAAGCTTGAAAATCTACTTATTGATAGTATGGGCCATTTGCGTTTGATTGACTTTGGTTTAGCCAAATGGCTCAAATTGGGCGGCCGGACTAGTACCTTTTGTGGGACGCTCCAATATATGGGTGAATTTCTACAAGTTTAAAATAAACTATCTATCTGAATTACTCCATTTTCTTTTTAAGCTTTACTAAAAAATTTTTCGTAATGTACAAATTACACAGAATTTTTTTAATGCAGGTTACCTTTAGACGCTTATTTGTACGCATGTGTAAGCTTTTAATGTACTTCTCTCTATTTTACTTCTATTCTGATTTAGTTTCGATTATTTCTCTTTTCCAGCACCGGAAGTTCTTACAATGGAATCTTATGGGCACAGCGCTGATTGGTGGTGTGTAGGTGTCATCTTGTTCGCCCTTTTGGAAGGCAAGGTAATCATGTTACTCCTTTCACTTTGTTTCACCTGCATATGCACTGCCTTACTTCCCAACGGCGGCGTTCCTTTTGTGATATCACTGTTGGTTACCAACATTAATGGATCAAATTATTTATTTTTAAATTTATTGGCACGTGATTCGCATAGAGTAAAAAAACAGCCAAGGAAACGCCACAATTCGTTATACACTACTTTAAACTTGCATCGAGGTCGTTCATTCACGATTTTCTTGCGTGCAGTCCACAAAGCCAAACTATTTGTTTAGTTCCTGTCTGAATGAGAACATTCATTGTTGCCGAATCCTTCATTTAGCTATGAAAGAGCTCTCGGTACGGAGAAATTTCATTGCTGTCTATGGTTCCATTGAAATTTCATTAATAAGCTGCATGTACTTCGAAAAGTGCCGTTTCCTTGGCTTGTTTTTTTTTAGGGAGTGCTGTACTTTCAAGTGTTCACGCTAAAAAGTTGTTAAACCAGTTCTCACCCGCAAGAAGCCAACAAAACTAAAGAGCGAAGCTAGGAGGGAATATTTTTTACATCCATGTTCATAAATTAGAAATCGTTGCTAAAGTTGAAGTCGCAGGCAAGTTTTAAAATGACTTGGGCGCTGTAAAAAAAAAAAAGAAACACGTGAAGTCTCATGTTAGTTTTCTCTGTGGCTTTTCCTTGTCGGGTGAGCGAGTGACTTTTGGATTTTGGAGCTCAAGTATATGGAATTATGCAATGCAAGTCATATAAGGCCAGGTAAGACTTTATTGAACGTAGGATAGTTCTGAGTCAATGCCACATAAATACTGGAAAAAGTGGTACAATAAGCAGATCATAGAAACTCTTTCATATCAAATGATATCATAATATCTTCTTGCCGACACTACAACCATTATTGCTGCCGAAACTGGATAATATTTTCTCTGCATCACAAAGCAGCTTTCCCAACTTTCATTTTTCTTGTTTGTTTTCTGTCTTGGTACTAAATTTTACCAAAAAATAATATATAAAACTTTCAAAAGGTAAAACCCCTACGAAGGGAAAAACATAGAAATTTATACAATTTTCAGATGACAAGTCTTATACGTTTGCCAGATGACATACTTAAAAAGATTCTTTTCTTCGCCCCATTCAAGTGCAGGAATTTGAGGAAGAATTCAGGTGAAGAGTAGTTTAGAAATAAGTTTCCCGCTTCCTTCGGTTTTCGTAGTCTTCATGTATTGGAGACTTGGACAGTTTCTCTTTGTTGGGTTTGGATTTTTCCAACTTGTCGGTCTTCTCAATCTTCTCAGCTTTGTCGATCGGCTTGGGTAAATCATCCTTGGACTCGTCGTGCTCTTCCTCTTCCGCGTGGAGCGACTTACGGCGGGCTTCGCGCAAGTTATTCAATTCCTGGGACTCGGTGTCTGATTCCGTCTTATGGACTGCGTCGTGGGATTCAGCAACTTCCTGGATTTCTTCCGAAGAACGCTCTTGGGAGTTACTAGTTACTGCAGCAATATTCTCAGGCGCGTGGACTTCCTGGGGCGTGGCTTCGGTGTTCTTGACGAGCTCAGTTCCTTCCACTGGCCCATTGGTGGCGACAGCGACGCTTTCGCTCTCTTGAGCCGCGATTTCGTCACCTGCTTGCGCTGCTTTCAACACCGGCACGCTAGGTACTTCCTCCACACTGGCGGCGGGTTGTTCAGTGGAGATTTCTTGAACCGGTTCTTCCTTTTCAGTGCTGGCTTCCGCGTTGCTAGCCACTTCCGTCGTTTCGACTTTGGTCTGAGGTAAGACGTCGCTGACTACTTCGGAAATGGCAGCGGCCGCGTGCTCGGGTTCGGCATGGGTTTCCTCTATGGCCGCGGGCACGGCGTGGGTTTCTTTAGCGGCCGAGACGGGCGCAACTGGTTCGGCCAGGTTTTCGTTCGAAGACGGTTCAGCCGGTAATGGCGCAGCGGGAGCCGACGGCATCTCTTGGATTTCGGACGGTTTACTTTCAGCGTTGTCGGCGACGGGTTCGTGGGCGGGTTGTTCTGGTTGAGCCTGGTCGTCGTGAGGGGCGGGGACAGGCTCAGCTGGTACAGCTGCTGGTACTGCTGCTGGTACTGGAGCGACTTCGGAACGAGTCACGTCGGCTACCGGTCCTGAAATGGCTTCAGGCGTGTGTTCAGCTGGAACTTCAGCGACCTCTGCCTTGACAGGGTCAACGGCTGGTACGGGAGCGACTTCGGAATGCGGAGTGTCCGCTTTCGGTACTTCAGCGACGGCTTCAGGTTTAGAATCGGCAGCTGGTACTGGACTTTCTGCAAGTTTTTCGCTCGTTTGGGGTTCTACAGCGTCAGGTTTAGCTTCGACAGTTTGTTGGGCAGCACGGTCATCGAGTTTGGGTACAGCTGGTACTGCGGGTTCGGCGGGTACCTGCGGCACTGCAGCCGTGGGGGGTTCGGCGTGGGTGTGACGGGCCGCAGGAGCGTCAGCGAGGACAGCGTCAGCGTTTTTGGAGTGGCGATTGGCGAATCCGACTTGCGAGTATTGACTGATGACCATAGGGAGGGTTTTGGTCACTTTGCCCTCGCGACGAGCCAGCGGAGCGGACAGGGCCAAGGCCAGGAGTGTGGTGACGATAAAAGCGCGTACGAAAATTGCCATGGTAACTTACTAGAACACCTAAAAGAAAACAACCGCAGTGAGGCCATGAGTATCTATTTATAGTCTCGTTCTGTTTCACACGAAAGGTGACACTAGGGATCGATAAACTCGTTAATGCGTGTCGGAAAAGCCTCGTGGTTGTAGTGGAAAAAAGATTTTTAGGACCAGTTCCCTTTGATGCCACACGCATGGGTTATGTCCATAAAAAACGAATGGCACTTAAGGATCGGGGTGTATGTCACCGTACCCGTTTTTTGTGGACATAATCTTCTAATGAAGGTAGAAATTCATGTTACTGCGTCGTACTACCCGTGTTGTGGATAAGCCATTATTGCATTATAGATAATATATTACATTAAGGGTAACTTTAATCAGTATTTTTCCAATTTAGTTACAGTGTGTTATGGTATAGCTATAGTGTCTATAAGAAAGTGGTACGATTTGTGGATAATCTTGCAGGTGTGGTACATGTTTTTTCTGGTCAGATCGGGTGCCACGTATGGTAGGAAAGGTTTTTGTTTATTTTTTTACTGATGTTATATAAGGAGACGTGTTAATAACATTTGGGTAATGCCCTTCACAAGCTGATGGGTAGGAATGTCGCAAGAGTTACGTAATCTGGGCGGGAGGAGTTTTGAAAGCGAAGAGTAGTTAGTCGTGCTCTACATGCGAACTTGCCTTTTTTGCGCGATTTAGGTGATTGTCGTAAGCACCAGTGTGGGAAAATTTGATTTTAAACAATTTAGGCAATGACTTTCGTGAATTGAATAATAATTATATTTGCGGCTAGACTTTTGTGAAAGTCGTTAATTTTCTGCTAGGATTTTAGTAAAACCGGCAATTCTCACCTAGATTTTTTTTAAAAAAATCTTACTTAGCTAGAATTTTTTAAATCGTTAATTCACAACTAGAATGTTTTTCTTCAAGCTAGAATTCTGTCAAAATTCGAGTTCTCAGCTAAATTTTTTAAAAATCTTTATTCTCGACTAGAATTTTTGACACACCGACAATTCTCAGCTAAAATTTTGTTATAAACGGCACTTCTCAGCTAGGATTCTATTATAATCGCTAGAAAACTGACTATTTCAAGTAACGGAACTGTCCAACAAGCTCTGGGACAGACTATTATTAACGTTCGCGATATTACGTACCCGGAATTTACTAGCCCGCGTCAAATAACGGATATAATTAATTTTATTATTATTAATATTTTCTTCATGCCATCGTAGGCATCTCTATGGATGGCTGTATATACCATTCATTGGCTACTCTTTAGGCACTTTTTCGTCCCCCTTTACAACTCACGCTTGTTTGTAACCTGATCGTACGCGGTTGACATGTTCGGTGCGTAGGATATCCTAGGTCGATGTACTCAAGGTTTGGACCTGACCTGCATTGTTTGTTCACTTAAAGGGGGATAAAAAGGGAACTAGGCTGAGGGTTTGTACAACTCATGTAGCAAAATTATTGGAATACGAGTACCAAGGTCATATCCACACATGTTCATCCTCCCACTCTGAAAGATTGAGACACACGTTTTCCGATTTGGCTTTGACCTTTGAAAACCAGTAAACAAGATCTATTTTGGACACTTTTCGTAAGTTTTACCCTACCAAAGTTACCCTGAACTGGTCTACGGCTCTGTTCGTAAACATCTACCGATAAGACAAAAGGCCCATGAAGCTCTCTTTGGAAAACGTTTCTCCCACCGAAAAAGATACCACAGAAAGATTGCTAAAGAGAAAATCCTCTCTTGGGCAAGGTTGCAAGAGATTCTATTACCTTTGAGGAGAAAGGGATACCGCCTATGTAGAAAAACTTTCTAATGCATATTTTCAGGCTCGGCTTGTCGGCTGTGAGATTCTTCAAAAATTGTTTTCAAGGTTTTCAACTTTAGCTGTGTTTTCTGCGGCTAATGTTACGGAAAGGAAAAGCAAGTCACAAAGAGGAAAAAATCTAGCCTAAGCTGCGCTGCTGTCTTGCGTGTCAATTGTAACGTGTCCTAAACAATTTTCTGCTTCCGTGCAAGGTGGAAGGGATACCTTTCGGTAGAGAAAGGTGAAACGACCCACATCTGGTTAAAAACTGTGTCCCGAGCTATGAAAGTGTTCCTGTACTGCTCATCTTTTAACCCACTATTTAGCCCGTAGTTCATTAGGTTCGCTCGCTAATTGTTAGTATGAGCTAATAAGATATCTCACAGCAGCACACTTTCGAAAATTCCATCACTTGTCAAGTTTCGAGCTGGAATTTGCATGCGAGCTTGTAGCGTGCACAAGCTAAGAGCTAATTAACACAGATCTAGTTGGAGCGAATTTTTAGAGCAGCTAGCTAATTTAATTTCTCCCTTGGGCCAAT
Source organism: Triops cancriformis (assembly GCA_020615345.1). Taxonomy (NCBI): domain Eukaryota; kingdom Metazoa; phylum Arthropoda; class Branchiopoda; order Notostraca; family Triopsidae; genus Triops; species Triops cancriformis. Next base: position 17,596 of record JAHZNP010000652.1, read on the forward strand.
ATTGCGGCTACGTTGTCTTTCTAGCTTTTTTTCCGGTGGTGTGGTCAACGAGCTATTCAGCTCAAAGATACGTTTTTATGACAGCTTTCATGTGCTTTCACCTTAAAGATGACCTAGAACTGTCTTACTCTCGTTGCCTGTCCGTTGTAAGAGAGGGTAAATTAATTAAAAAATAATTTTGGGCATAGCATAAACATTTTATTGCACAACCACCACTGGGAATGTTAAGGAAGAAAAATCGAAACCTTTTACTTTGTAATTTATGTAACCTCCGAAAGGAGATTGCTTACGCTGAGAGAAAAAAATGGTACAGCGTACACGCATGACTTCCTTACAGCAGTATTCGTTTGTTAAGGGCAAATGGAATAACTAGGACGGCAGCGAAAGTTTTCAAATGGATATTCCTTAAAATTACTGTCTTTTACTCACATGGGAGCTATTTATGTTATTTGTTAGGTCAAGAATGAACGCCTTTTAGTATTATATGTTGGAATTCTGCTGTAACACGTCTATAATTTGCAAGCTGGATTCCATCATGTTTCGGTTATTGAATCTTAATTTAACTGAAATACTTATTTATTTTTATCTTTTTGCACGAAACTGAAGTTTCTTTTAAAGAAACTCGCTAGAATTGCATTGAATCAAGAACGGATCTCGTTCTTTGAACCTGTTCAGAGGGAATTAATCACCGATAGTATTGTTTCACGACAAGTTAATCGAATGAAATAGAGACATCAATGGCTTTTCTTTCTTACATTGCGTAAGGTGTTCGCAAAAAAATTAACGTTGAATGGATCAAAATAATTTCATTTGGCAATCGATAATATTGCTACAGATTCACCGTAAAAAATGTGAATTTACAGTGCAGCAAAAAAATAGTAACGACTTTACTGTAAAAATATTTTTACAATGTTTTCTACTACAAATTTGTGTTAAAACATTTTTGTAAGTATTGTTACTTACCGGTATTGATACAACGCATATTCTATTGAATAGATGCGGTGAATTTGAATCTACTCCTGTGTTCTTCATTACCTTTACTTTGAGACGAAAATTTTAACAATTCACACCGCACTTGGACATTCCTCGTAAGTTTCATTTTTAGTGAAACTCATGCCAAATGGCTTATTACTGGGCAGTAGAAATACTACGGCACTACGAATACTCTATTACCAGCCACGCTTTACGATTTTTCGTATCAATTCAATATTTATTAACCTTTTACTTTAATTTGCTATTTGTGAATTACTTCCAGGAAAATTTATTCACAGTTTTAATTCAAAGAGAAAAATGAATGTTAATTTGTTACCTCTCTGTACAAAGGTTTATAGAACTCCGTTCTCCCTTAAAGCACCAGATGCAGGGAATTTGTTCAACTTTTTACTGGTCACTCTCACTTGTCTCGAGTGTGGACGTTGGTGCACTGAAGCAGGACAGCCCAGGAAACTCACTTTTATAGGTTCCCCGCGGTCCACCGTATAAGTGTAAACACGGTCAGCATTGCATTGGATGTGCCATAGGAACGAAAAGGAAATTTTAGAAGGAGGTGGGTCATTCGACTTCAACTATACCACCTTCTCTTCTTTTTCTTTCCTCGTGTCGCTCATCTTCGTTTTCCTTTGGTCACATTAGACTCCTTTCACGTTTTACGTTTAGAATTCAAAGGCTAATTCACCCTTGGCTAACACTTCCGAAATTTCCGGTGTGAAATTTTTAGTACGAAACATCCGATATTGTACAACTGGAAAAAAAAGATCTTATCGTGGTCCAACCTTGACCAAGGTGAGAAGGTTGTTGCTCGATCAAATTAGCCAGGCAGCTGACCTTTCAAGTACTGTATTGTACCGTAGTAAACGCTTCGCTACGTCAATGTAAATTATGGGCCAATTTGTAGTCATTTTGTACGCTACTTTTGAAAATAGAACTAACAAAAGGTAATTGAACGCACTCGTCATTATAGACGTACTCGTATTAAAGGTCAACAACAGAGATTGTTGGTTTTTATGTAACAGGAGTTGTTATTTTTGCATCAATCTTCCAGATTTCCCCACTTGGGGATCGTGTGATTATTGAGCTTTTGTGATCGTCAATGGGAATTTTGAATTAGGTTTACGAATTGGGTCTCGTTCCTCGCGTTCGAGAGGGAAAGTAGCCTGCCCCAATGATGACGAAAGGGATTCTCACGTTCTTAATTAGTTCCCTCTATCGTCTATCCATGATTCACGAGACGAGGACAGCCACTCTCGCTTTCAGCCGATCAGCGTTCACCTTTTTGTTAGGTTTATTTACCTACAGGAAAAAAATATTACAATGATCGTTTTGGAAGCCTGTAGGCTGGTGAAGACATATTTTTGTTTTTATTTTTCTGGATCTCCCTTTTGGCTTGCAGTGCAAGCCGAACCAGCTAGCCTTTGTTCTTCCTTGTCTGTGTTAAAAGAAAAAAAAAGAAAGAAAGAACGAAAAACTGTTGCTGCCAACGTGTCTGTTGAATGTATTGTAGTGTAAGAACACTCCACCTCGGCCGTCGCGTTAGCGTTATGTTTATGGGGTATGTAAATGGAACCGGTCTTGGATCGGAATATGGCCTTCGGGAAGCTTTGGAGTTGTCTGGTACTATCTCGACGTACTTTTCGCTTTTTAATTTTTTGCATTCTAATTGTTTCCTTGGGATCGTTGTAAGTAAAGAGCTTGGGTATCTCTACCTTGGCGTTAGAGATACCCGTTTTCGGGGTTTGTGTGGTTGAGTGTATGGGCGAAGGACACTTTTCACCTTAGTTTGAGTATTAGTTTGATGTATCGGTGGCCATGACCAAATAACGCGCGATGGTACGGGTACATACCTAGTTTATTTGTAAAAAGCGAAAAATGAAAAAAAGGGAAGATAGAATAAAAAAAGGCTCAGTACATCGAAAAAAGTTGTTGCAATAGATTTGAATGAGATTCCTGGGAAGATTTTGAGTGGATTCATTTCAGATGCGCGGAATTTTCCATAGAAATGTACAGCTTCATTAACTTTGGAGGGATGACGTAGAACAGTTGGGTGTAATTTAGAAAAGTGATGTCGAAACTCTTCCATGAGTTGAAGGTTAACAAACTTTGAAAGTTGTAGTTTATTCCTAAAAAAAAAGAATTCCGCTGACGAGAATAAAGTAAAATGGACTTTGTACCATGTTGCTGGACAACCCAGCAAGAATGAAAAGGGTATGGGGATTTATGACATTTATGACAACGCATTTAGCCTGAGAACAGCTGGGAAACTGAACTTCAGAGCTTAATTTATTATAAGAGAATGTAAGAAGTTTTAAGTGTCGAGAAACTTCAGACTTACGTTTGCAATAATTCTTGGGGGAAAAAGAACTAAAAGCGTAAATTTCTTGTACCGTCGCAGCGTGCAACAATGAAAAGTAGCGAGGTTCTGTTGATTCTGTTCTGTAGATTTTGAACTTACGCGGTCAGAGGATGTTTCTTGTCGGAAACTTAGAAAGTTTAAGGATGAAAACACAGTTTAAGCTCATAACAATCTGAAATTGGGCTGACACATTATAATGAATGACACTTTATAATGAATGATACTTTATAATGAATGACACATTATAATGCTGGAAAGGTTTGAAATACCGAAGGAGGGAAAGAAAGAAGAACAATAATTCGGTCGGTAAGAAGATTTATGGCTACGCAGTTTGTATTAAGAACCATGTGGAGTTTCAATATTGAAAACTGGCGAAGTCTTAGTAGGTTGAAGCTCGAAACTGTACCGTGTTTGCATTCCTGGAAGTTAAGCGAGTGCGACTTTCGAAATATGCTGGAAGTTTTAAGAATTGGTTCGGGCTTCAGATGGGGTTAGTTTCAAAGACTTTTGAGCAAAGTAGAGCGGAATTTGACGCGTTCCGTCAGCCACGTCGTATTCGTTGTTATGTCTTGCTTGGATTATTTGTTGTGAACTTAAGAATCATACACTTCATCTTTTTGTGGAAAGGCGTGTAGAAAGTATTGGTCTTGTATTAAGGAGGTATTTAGCACGTACGGATCGTTAGATATCATGTTAAACTGTTTTGCGTTATTCAATGCGCAACTGTTTTAATGTGTGTAATAGAATCGCAGGTCTCCCGTGTCATTTTCATGACTCAACTTGCACAGACTTTCTACCTTTGCATTGCGTACCTAATATGCAAAACATCCCCAATACAAAATTTTATTTTTTTAGGTCAACTTCGAAAATCTTCACATAACGACAGTTATGCGTTCCGCGGAATTTCGTACAAAACGTGAAAATATTCTGTGAAGTCGTACTGGTTTAGCAGGATTGACTTATACACCCATTAAACAGAGTTGGTTCATTCAAAAACACGTGCTGAAACGTGATGGTATGTGACGTCACAGAGATAATTAGAGATTATCGGTTTAATGGTTATTACCGTTCGAGTTAATTGTTTAATAAAAAGCATCGTAGAAAGTCGGATGTCTTGGAAATTCGCAACTTTGGAGTGATTTTAACGCTAAACGTTGTTATCGCTAAACGGGGGATCGCAGTTCGAGATACTGGGTGTATTGTACAAGCACGCGTGGTTTCTCTTGCGTTACCTAAATCGCGTCACGTGCTCATTTGCTTCATGTGTGCGCGTGTAGTAAGAGTATACTTTACAGATCCCATGTTCTTTGGTAATTGATGGCGAGAACTATAGATATGTTATATTTTAGCCCTCCACCCCTTTTGAAACAGTATAGGTAAAATAAAGGCTGTGGAATGGTTGTCCTACATTTTATGGGTCAGTTTACGTCTCGTAAGGGAAAGATTTATGAGTCAACTTTCTTCTGCTTCCTTTCATCCCTTTGATTCATTTACATACCATCTTCCTTATGAGGATCTTGCATGTTGATCTTGTGCCCTTCTGTGTCACGGTACACGTATGCACAAGGACAAAACCTAGCTCGCATTGTGCGGTGAAAACCGGACTGTTGACATTGACCAATAAAAACTCGTTCTTTTTTTTTCAGGGTTAAACTTAATTTTGGTTCGCGGAAGTAGGATATGACTGACAGGCTCATTTATCGTAATCCTCAAGACCCACAATACTGTCTTGCAGGAGGTTTTCGCTATACGCGGTATTACCAATACTTATCGAACACGCCCATATATAAAGAAAGGGAAATGAAGAACGAAACTTGCTATACGCGGTTTTTGCACTATTTCTTGCTGCACAAACACCCGCGTGTGACGAGTACCTCCCTTAACGGCCACCGTGTTTTGGACTCTTGTTAGCTAGGATATGCACACTAAGTAATTTTGAAACTTTAGGAGGAAAAAAGAGTCTGCAGACGTTCGACCAAGGGTGGAGTTCAAGTATAGCGAGCCCAAAATGGTTATGTTCCCGTGTTTGTGAGTGTATATTGTTTATATGCGTCGTAACGTTACACTTATTGCTGCCCACAGTTGCCCTTGTCGTCATGCACGTCAATTGAAGAGGTGCGGCAGTACTGGGAACAAGGTGGCGATCCTGTACAGCAAGCTATGTTACTCTCACCTCCTGCCAAATTGTTATTGAAAGCGTTTCTGAACGTCGATCCCCAGGACAGATTACGAAGTATCCGTGTTATACAACAGAGCGCCTTTTACCACAAATTTAACTGGGATTATTTGCGAAGCAAACAAGTAAGTGTGAACTATTTTTCTCAATAGTGTTCATCTCTGGCCCTGTTCGTCATAAACGTTATAAATACACTTAATTTTCACGTAACAGTACAATTTACATAGTATTATATATGTCTATCCCTATCTCAGCTTAATATTGTTCCTGGCCGTGTTCGGCTAAACGTTGTAACTGCATTTGATTTTTACGCGGTGGTATAATTTGGCATATTATTTTACTCTCTGCTTATATGTGTAGCTTTTTAATTAATGTAATCTTAAGAAAAGGAATTTTATTCGAGATGTGTCAAGGTTATTACTGTATCAGCGTTTGCTTTCAAGCTTCGCGCCGTATTTAGTCTTCCGCCGTTTCGTTTCGCCACCTAGAGATGGCTATGAGGACTAGGTCGAAACCTCAGCGTTTTCGCGCGTTTTCTCAGCCGACGGACAGTAACCAAAATGTGTAGTGTACGAAGATAAAAAGCAGTGTGAAGTTTTGCGAAAAAACATATGGAATGATTAACACATTAGGAATTGAACGCAATCGTGTGGTAGTTAGTTATTTAAAGTTTCATTGACGGCTGAGTTTTGAGCTTTTTGTATTTCAATAGAGGATATGAGTAAATTTGGAATGTTCTGACTTTACATTTTGGCTTAACGTGCAGTACTGTAATGTACACAATCGTTGCTCTTGATTTCCTGTACTGCTGTAATATTAGTTTAGAAAACTGGTGGCTAAACGTGTAACGTATGTTTCTCTAACTTACATTTCACTTAGAAACGATTCTATTTAAAGGGCAGTGGACACCAAAAACGCATATAGAGATTTTGATGAATTATTATAACACATTATTCTAAGGATTAAGAATTTTGTTTCGATTTTTTCTGACCAGCCTTTCTGGAGATATTTATTTCCAAAGTTTTGGCCTTTTCTCGCCCCATGCGAAGCGTGACGTCACGGAGGGGAAAATTTGAATTTCAGGTTTCTTATTTCCAAATGTCTTTGTTATCATTTCGCACCTGAGAAAAGGAAACTTGTATCTGGAAATTAGAATTTTCGCTCTTTTTTATAAGATAAAAGTTGTTTGGGTGTCCGTTGCCCTTTAAGGAAAGTGTCGAAAGGAGATTTACATTATTTTCTTACGTAAATTTTGCTCTCTTCTCGAAAATTCTTTACATATACAGCTTTGTTATACAGTAGTCTTGTACTAACGCGTTAAGGCCCCGGTATACACAAACCTCTTATGGACGAATAACACTGGGAACTCTAAAAAAGGCTTCTGCGTAATGCTTTAGTATATTTAAAATCAATGCTTGCAGTAAAGTTGTTTTAATTGATAACTAGTCGTGTGTTTGAGATCTTTTGAAAATATGTTTTTATTAAGTTTAAAAACTGTAGGTGAATTTTTGCAAATTTTTAAATACTTGAAAAAATAAAATCTGGGTCACAGGAGCACTAGAAATCTTCTCCCAACATTTTTTTTTTGAAAATATGATTCAAATCGGACGGGTAGTTTTTACGAAATCATTACTTAAAATTCGGTAATTCTAGTAATGATATCGTAAAAACTACTCGTCCGATTTGAATTATATTTTCACCTAAAAATGTAGAAAGAAGTTATCTTGTGCTCTTGTCAGACAAATTTTTTTTCTTTAATATTTAAAAATTTGCAAAAATTCATCTACAGTTTTTAAATTTAATAAAAACATATTTTCAAAAGATCTCAAACATAGGCACTAGATATCAATTAAACCAACTTTACTGCAAGCATTGATTTGAAATATACTAAAGCACTACGCAAAAGCCTTTTTTAGAGCTCCCGTGTTATTCGTCCATAAGAGGTTTGTGTTTACCGGAGCCTTAATTTTTTAACTGGTCAAGACGTATGTAGTTCATCAAGTGTAATTTTTGTCCATATTAACTTGCGTGCAGATCGTCCTATATCCATTTCAGTGTAAAATCTGGGACAAAGCGTTCAGTAGCCACCTGTTGCTAAGTGTGATTTGCGGTCATTTACTTTCGAATTCGTGCAGTCTTTTGCTTTAATACACGTAAAACTTTCTTATTGAGAGGGAATCAATTGCGGTAGTGAATAAATTGTGAATCTGTGGCGTAGCTAATGCATTCGTTCGAGTTATAAATTTTCCTTTTCTAAGTTGTTGGAGAGTATTGCTCAGTAATGGGAACAAAGTTCAGTCTATTGAAAGTCAGCGAAAGGCTTAGTAAAAGTTCGATTTATTACCTAGTAAGGATACTTGCGCTTCACGCTGTTTATGTGTTCCACGTGGATCTTCACGCAAGGGACAAAATATGTAACGTGAACACAATTGGACAGTGGACGTACAGTCATGAGCAAAAAAACCTTTACCGAGCAAACCGCAGAAGTCTAATTAAGCCTCTTGAGGCTGATTTACCTCATTAAGGTGAAGGGACTCGCACCAATCGCGCACAAGGTGAAAGATAGACCGCGCAGTTTAAAAACAAACGACTTAACTGGTGTGTAAAAGGCACGTCTCGATGACGTCGGCTAGACTTAAAGGATAATGCATTTTCACTTCTCTTAACCAATCGCTTTTATTTCAAATTAAACCGCTGTATTTGAACTTTTTTCAGTTTATGCAGTAATCATCTTTTGTGGCAAAACGTAGCTGGTTATTAGAATAATTCGAAGATATTTCCATACGTAACCGCAAAATTTTATAGTGATAAAATACAAACAGAATGTTATTGTTTATATTTATTTCAGTAATACATTTAATTGTCTGATAGTTAATAGTTCGGCAAATAGAATTTTGACACGATTTTTGGCAACTCTTCTCCTTCATTGGGACGTGCCTTTTACACACCAGTTAAGTCGTTTGTTTTTAAACTGCGCGGTCTATCTTTCACCTTGTGCGCGATAGGTTCGAGTCCCTTCACCTTCTAATGAAGGTAAATCAGCCTCAAGAGGCTTAATTAGACTTCTGTGGTTTGCTCGATAAAGGTTTTTTTGCTCATGACTGTACCTACATTACGTGGAGCATTAAATCCAGCCAATATAACCAGCAGTTGAAGGTGCAGAACTAAATTGAAATGTCATCTACTTTCAGGGAGAATTAACGTTATACGGACCACCCAAGAATTAATGAATAAGTGTAAGTTTTAATTGACAACCTCCAGAATCTGACGAAGAGGTATCTTCGGAAAAAGTCAAAGATAATTATAACTGTTCAAGGAATTTGTTTGCTTTTTTCAGGGTTCAGAATATCGAAAATTTCTCCATGTTGATTCTAGGTATTATTAATTTTAAAATGTTGATCGAAAAGTATCGGGAAAAAATGCAACAGTTATGGAAAAATCGTCAACACAATTTTCTTGCTTCTCTCGTTCAGGCAATGTAAAATAAGAGAAAGGGTATACAGTGGCTTCAAAGGGTTTGCGTGCGAAAGTGAACTCCCTCTGTTACAAACCGGTCTGCCCCTGTCATTGCATGCTATGCCCTTGTTTCCTAACCTTTACCTTTTTTACCTAGAGTGACTGTGTTCTTCCAGCTAATGACCCAAGTTGACCTTATTCTCCGAACTAATCCTCCTAGAACAATCTTTTCGTCTTCGCTCATCCAACGTTTGTTTTTTCCTAGCTATATAAGGTAGATCTAACGTTAACGTAGGGAGGTAAAAAAAGAGCTAAATATCAGTGTGTGGCGGACACAGGAGGCTCAGCCGTGATCTGAGTAAACTTAACAGTGTTAGTTTTCTCGCGTGTCCCTTCAACATGCGAAATCTAATCCGCGTGTGTCGGCTCGAATGTTTTATTTGTTAGTGTAGTGAATACAGTTATTTAAACTCCAAGTGAACGTGTAATTAATCGAAAAGAGGTCATCCCGCCTAGCGTCAACGTCTTACGTTTCACGTGCTACCACTGAACTTACTCGCCTCGTCCTCGCCTCGCCTGTATTCGTATAATTTTACGTCTTCGAGAATCCTTTAAATTTACGACAACAAATCCCGTCTCCTTCACCCTCCACAACAAGGATTGTAATTCATCTTCCTTGGCAAATTGTCGTTTCGCTCTCCAACATGAACATTGACTTCAACCAGTCCTTCCAACTGAGTATGAAAACGGTCACTCAACTTCAGGAAATTTAGGATTGCCTCGGCATTATTCGGTAGCCAAGAAATCCGTCACGCAATCCCTAACCCGTAAACTTATCATTGGAATTTTTTGCGACCATTCATCACGTTCACTTATATTTTTTAACAGTACTACTTACTAAAGCCGGACGACCATAACTGACGTCCCTTCTTTATGTACTACTGCGAGAAAAGGCGCAAAAAGTCTGTATGAATACCGATTCTCTGTATTTCAGTTTGTGTAGTACATTTATATAGCCGAAATAGACAATGCCAAACTTGCTTACATCCTAACTTACTTATCACCTGGTTTCTTCTTCTTAGCCACAATCAATATGTACGTTTATTATTATTATGATTATTATTAATAATATTATTGTCATTGTTGTCATTATTATTATTATATTATTAATTATTACTGTTATAATAATATATACGTAATATCTATACGTTTATTGTAAATTTGTCGTGCGCAGCAAACTTCGATTGTTTAAAGATGCTTGGCGTATGTCGTGCAACTAGACAATTCGCTATTACATCTCCTCTATATTGCGACGTAGATGCGTAATAACGAAGCGAGTGAATCGCATACACATCTCCCAGATCATTAGAAGCTGATTTAACAACTTTAACTAACTCAGTTGTCAATGTTGGTCGAATGCAGCAACGTTACACACAATTGCACTTTCCCTGTATCTTTCTCCATGTGATCATCCCCTACGTTAATTAAGCTAACAAGTTCGTGTATATTCCCTTGGGGGGCATATCTACCCCCCACCTTATTGCCTACCCTAAGTTTAACCCTATTCTGCGATCCTGTTTAATAACGTTTGAAGACGAACAAGGCCAATTTATCTCACATGATACTTACAACGCTGTTTTTTCTTCCTCGTAAAACGTACCAGATTGATCCGTTGCCTTTGTTGGAAGCGCAGCGGCAAAAAAGGCGCGAAGCCTCCGGCGAAGTTCTGCAAGATTCCTTTCCCAACTTTTGAATCGTTCCCCCTAGATGGCGTTAAAATCCTGGTAGAGTGATTTTGCTGCGGAGCGTCTGGCGGTACCAGCGACCGTAAAAGTGTTTGGGTAGTTGTTTCTAAATGCCAAATAAAAGTTTCATGATGTTAGCAATTAGCTGTAGTTGTCCAAAGAGGCAGCTACTAAAAACGGAGTGCTTTCTACCTTTTTCCGTTCTTAAGAGAGATGGGTAAGACATTTTACCTCCCCGGAACTAACGTGGAATGACTCCTTTGGGGTGCAGTTTTCGTCATTTTAGCGAAATGACTCTCTTCCGTTCCTCCGCCCACTCAGTATGGTGAACGAATGTTTTGCTTTTCGTAAGACTCGTGACGGGCGAAGGTTGCAAACCCAGAGTTTACCCTGAAAGAAAAACCAATTAGCGATCTGTCAATCAAGATCAAGAGAGGCCAACGCTTTTAGCCTTCTTTTGTCGTTCGGGACTTTTTATATCGTTAACTTTGGAGATTAGTTGTCGTAAAACGAAGACACTCCACGCGGGGAGGGCTCATTGTGAGCGATTAGATCGCAAAAAGTTGTCGACAGCGGCGCTATACCGTATTACATGCCTTAACCTATCCTGGTCCATTAGATAACACGAATCGTTTGCGGCGTAGCAGGCGGGTGTCTTGAATAGCGAACCTTTAAATGAGAATGGTAGCGAAAGCTTATGAGGGAATTAAGTTTAGGTATGAGCATAGGTGGCGTCACTAGTAGCGGGGAACAGCTGGGGCGCCTAAGGCGACGGTGCACGTGATGATGGAATTGGGTATCACATGCTATACGGCGATGTTGCCAAAATTACTCAGTATTTCATTAAATAATTTCAACAGTAAAGTTTTGGATTCTAATACCTAGTGCACGTCGTCGAATTTTATTTGAAAAGTTTTTAGTCAATTTGTAAAAATCTAATCAAATTTCAACTTTTTTTAGAAAAAGCGTTTTTGAATTTCCGGCTTCAAGACATGCTAAAGCACAGTTTCCTAATTTATTGGCAAAAATGGTATTCAAATTCGTCGGTTAGTTTCGGATTTATTACTTAAATATTTTTATAAAATTTACTGGGTGGCAACTTGAAAACTAAATGTCTGATTTGAATTCCTTTTCCAATTTGCCAAGATAGTCGGATAGGACAACTCACAGGTAGATGCAGAATACAACTTAAACGATACTCCGAACCAACGAGATCGATTAATATCTTGCAGCCAATCAGAAACTCCGCTGATGGCTCAGTTTCTCAGAAAACTCGATCCAGTCCGAGTCGTCTGTGCATGAGTGTCGATCAAATCAGATCTGATCAGTGAGCGAATAGGATTTTGTTCCCAGAACGATCGGGAACACTCTGGATTTTACTACTACGTATTTATTAACTGAACTATCGTGATAACACAGGTATTACGCGATCTAGTAGCCAATTCTTCCAACTTAAATTCTAGTAAGTGGTATATCCACTGCTCGTAATCAATCTTAGATCATAACAGTCGCTCATCAGTGTCAAGGAAAACTTACTAGGCACAAAATGAGATTCGGTGCCAGCATTTTACCAGTCGATTCCCTTATACAATGGTTAGGTGCACCGTAGCGTGAAAGGGGATAAAAGAAGAAAAAGAAAAAAATTGCCGATGGTTCAAATGTACATTCTTCTTACCTGTTAGCTTTATTGCCCATTTTAAGTATGATTAGCTAAGAAAATCAACACTAATACGTTGAAAAGCATAGGAAACCCCTACTATGCACAAGTGATTCTTTTCCCCCGTGAATATACGCAGTGCGTCCCAATATGCCTGGCGTAAATCGTGCTCAATCCGGAACTCTTTGATCACACCACATATGTTTGTTCCCAAAAGACTTAAAAGAAGCGTCGGACTCGTTTAGAGGTAAAAAGCGGCTGATTGGACACCGACAAGCGAGGATTTTAACCCGATGAAAGCTTAGGGTGCAGTATTTCACCCCAACTACAGGTTAAACGTTAGGGGTAAACTGTTTGGGAGCTTAGTTTATGTCAGGAATTACCGGCATTCAAGCTCTCACCAGAAAAGGAACGTTACATTAAAAGAACGGCAGGGGATTTAACCCACAAATGAGGGTGAACTATCCCTCAGGGGTCTTTTTCCTGGTTGTACTTTCAGTAGAACCACAGACGAAGGAAGGACAGCGACTGTCGACAAACCAGAACGTATTGTGCGTGATAGTCTTCCCTCCACGGTAGCTTAATCAAGGAAGAACGCAGATAAGTCTCCATTTCGATTGACCTTTGTAAAAATTCCTTTCTTTTCCCCCTTTGAAGCTTTTCCAGACCCTAAATCGGTAGCAAGAAAGGAGATTTTCTTGCTAGCAGCAGAACAAAGAACGCTGTACTTGATACTCGCGGAAAAAAGGGAAAAAATACAAAATAAATAAATAAAACAGCAAATTTTGAGCTGAATGGGGGGAAATGCGTTCGTTGGGGGTTTCATGTTTATTGGAAGGCGAAATGGACTTGGGACTTTTATTATGGAGCAGCTGCATAACTCGGAGAGCTTTTATATCTTATCAAAGGGGTCACAGCAATTGCGAGGACCACCCTGTGCGCGGAAGTCAGTATTCCGTGAAATAATAACATGTCTTGATGATTGTTTCCCCCCGTTGCTTAGTAAGACGAGAACTCGGTCAAAACCCTCCCCAAGACTTAAGGTCCAACTGTCGATCCAGTAGTACAAGATTGGGAGTTAGGAGTCATGAACTCCCATTGTGCTGACGTCACGCCGAGCGAGAGGATCGTAAGAGCTTGTGTGCGAGTACATAGAGTACGAAAACTTTACGCGGACCGTTCATGTTGTTGTAAAGCCACTCGAGCGGAGTATCTAATAGAGCAACTGTGATGAACTCGATCAGGTGGAAAACACGTTAGGAGTCGGTGAGTTACGAGCAACGGACGCGCTTGTTATATTTTGAGAGTTTGGGCCATGTTCGTTCTTTTTAGGTAGGAAATACACGAAAAGAGAAGTGGAAAACGGGAGCTTGGCCTTTAACGAGTACTGGGCGCCAAACGGACACGTTGCGTACGTGTCGACGAACTTTAAAGTTTTTTTTTTTTGCCTGGGAAGTTGTTGGTGTTTTCTCTGGTTTGGTGAGAATGGCTTTGTAATGTAATTATGTAATAGTAGACTTGGTTAAGAGACGAATTAAAGGAGCTGGAAATTGAGGGAAAAAGAAAGTTTGTGCAGTTGCGTGACGAGTCATGAAGTGTGATTGTTGCGTAAACGTGGTACGCAAGTTGGGTAAAGATTAGGCAAATTACTATGGTACAGACGTTCGTAATTACTTAAGCAACGTTGTTTATTGGGAACGTGACAAGAACAATTTACCAAGTTTTAAGGCTACTGATCTGTGAGCCGCCATTGTTGTGTGACCAGTGTTGTACACTGTAAGAAAAATCTACCGTTTAATGGTGGAAAATGGCATTTAAAAGCGAGGAATCCGGATTGGGGTTATTTTGGTCAAAAAAGTTAAAATGGTAGCTTTACCCTAACAATAAAAGGTGACAAAACCAAAAATTGGTAAGTAAACATCAGTAAAAACTGACTCATGAGACCCCAAAACTTTGTCCTAATAATAAGTATAGTAAGGGAATGTTATTTACTGTTTTTCGGTAGAAATTCTGAGGCGCAGTTTACTTTTAATGTTTTATTATAAGGGCTGCAAAATTAAATAACATTCGACACACCGTTTTAACAGCAATTGCACATAATACATATAAGTATATGTGTATTTTTTATAAACGATACACGTAAACAATGCGAATTACATAAGAACAGTCAAGAATACACCAAATAACTTCACCAACAATAATTACTGCAACAGTACATATCAAAGCTCAACAATAATACGTCAACAAATACACAGTGCAACAGCATTTAACAATAGAAAGTAACCGACAATGTATGGCACGTTTGCCAAACAATTTCTCCTAAACTGTAGTATACAACATTCAGGATACGACTTCAATAAAGTTACCAATACAAAGTTGTATAATATTAATACAATACAACCCCCACAAAATAAAGAAAAACTTTCAACAATCCAAGTTTAACAACGACAATTCACATTAATCCAATCAAATATTATCAGCCAAAAAAGGTACACAGCCAATTGACACAAAATATTTAGTTAGTTTTGGCTCTTTATAAGTCATGATGTGTGCAGTATACAAAGATTACAAACAGTTTTGAAGGTTATCCAAAGCTAAGGACGTCTGAAAGTTGAGTTTCTCCCTAGCTCTGTTAATTACTAGAAGATTGCAATTGACTTATGCTAATCTCCTACGTAAGGTCAATGAAATTGGGTCCAGGGAACAAACGAAGTTTGGAAACAGACTACCGATATTTGAGAAATATAACATATTTGAAACTACCTTTCGAATATTGATGAAGAATACCAAAAACTAGGTAAATATTACCGTCTTTTAGGTGAGTGGAGCCACATTTAAATATCAGGTCCCAATTTTAGTAGGGACTACTAATTTCTGAGACTCATAGTTCACCAGATTTTGGTACCCGTTTTTACAGTGTAACATTTTGAACTTAAGGATACCGTACAAGCTTTCTTTGCTTTCACTTTTCACAGCAAGCAAGAACCATCGTTATGCCATTGTTATAAGTGTGGAAAAGGAAATTTGCATTGTTATGGGTGCCCAATTGATAAAATTTTCACGAGTTAGGTTCGCTTTTTCTGATAAAGAATGCTACTGCGTTAACAATAGGGAGTCTTTCACATAGCTACGGTATTTCCAATAGGAAGTTTCAGTGTGAAACATGTTACGTTTTTAGAATAGCGTATGTTCTTTCGCTTAGTAATTTACTGAACAGTAGAGGAAAACAACACAGGTGTGCGCAAGTGTATACCCAGTTGACCGGACGACGGACACCTTCGTGCCAAGGTTAATTTGACTCTTGTAGCAACTTTAGCCCTTATGTACACCTAACAGCACAGGGCGTAAGGTCAACACATCACAGAAACACAAAAACAACCTTATGAATAATGAAACTTCCTTGTTTGTGTCGCTCGTAGCCAACCAGGCTAACTGTCAGAGCCATAAGTGACAAGGCATGACATACGTACTACATCCGTGTTAACGTACTATTCCTAAAGCAGATGTATAACTCCTTCTCTCATGGTAATTGATATAATCATATGAGGAAATGTGGATGATTTTATGAGCACCGTCACATATTTTTTCAACCTTGCTTGACATTTCTTTATTTGAATAAATACCACGTACCACAAATCCCTCGTACAACAAACCACTGAAATGCACTTCATTTATTTTCAATGTCAAGAGCAGAACATTTTTAAAAATGAGCGGGAAATCGTGGAAAGAAGATAACTAAAAACTAAATGAGCATGAACTAGCAGTATTGACCTTGCTGATCAGTATGAAACAACTCAACAGTTTAAACAATTTTGTCCAGTAGAGATTTAATTCTGAGAGCGCACGTGGAGAAAGCGGTGTAAACAATTTCGTCTGTGTTCAGAAAGTGATTAATGATGACAGAGAGACGTGGCTTTTGGCTTAGAACGGTAGATGCACAGACAAAGTCGGTCCAGTCGGTTAGAGACAATTTGCAGAAAGATGAAGTAATCTCCGAAGGCAAGGACAGCAATAGCTTCCACATATGGTCTTATGAGTCTCACATTAAGGCTAACCGTGGTATAGGGGAATTACACAGTAAACGGCGTCTGCGATTCCGCCAAAATTACTCAGTATTTTACTAAACAATCTTGACATTAAAGTTCTAGATCGTAATATCTAGTACACAACGAACAGATTTTCTTTGAAGATTTCGTCGTAAATGTGTAGAAAGCGAGTCAGTTTAATTTTTATATTACAAGTTTAAACATTTAGTCGGAAGATTCATTAGAGCCGCTTAAGAGTCTTCATTTACCTAAGATGGAATTCGAATTCGACATTTAGTTTTGGATTTGTCATCTGGGATATTTCAGAAAAATGTTTAGGGTGCTTATTCCGGATGAACTGACGGACATGAATTCCCTTTTCGCTAATAAATTAGGCAAACGATGCCTTAGTGCACTGTGAGGCCGTATATTTGGGAATGATTTTTCCAAAAAAATATATTTCATTCGCCTTTTCCAAATTGACCAAAAACTTTTTAAAGAAAAACTTGACGACGTGGACTAAGTATTACAATCCAAAACTTTATTGTTGATATTATTTAATGAAATACTGAATAGTTTGACAGAATCGCTGACGCCGTTTAGCATGTGATTCTGCAATACGGTTAGATGCACCGTAGGCTTAAAGAAACAGGACATGAAAACATGTTGAAATATTGTATATATATATATAGCAAACTAGCCAACATCCAACTTTAAATTTTGCCATTCGTTTTTCGCGTTTATTTTTAGATCGTGGAACTGGCTCGTTAACGGACTAAATTAATTCCAATACTAACGTATGAAAAATCGTGTTTCGTACGACACACATTTCACTAGGCACACGTCGTCCTGTAACGAATTACGTTCGTAGTACGAGTTAGAATTTGCCCATTTAAAAAATTCCTTAAAAGAAACCTTTTGATCCGTCGAACCACGATCATTGTCGTTGTCACAATCATTCATAAATTTTCCGGAAGGTTAATTCGTACATTGTGCAGCCACCGTTTCCTTCGAAAATTACTATACCAATGTGGCTGTATCTCACCGTTCCATTGTATATCTTACGAACCAAGACTTTACTATAAAATATTAAAAAAATCGTAAAAGTGTACACGATATTCTCCATGACATTTTCCGTGTGATGAATCCAGAAAATTCCCACGGGTGGGCATAAAAGCTTACATCTCCGAGCCACATTGAAAAACGTAATTGCCAGTATCATTACTTCATATCTATTGTTTTTCCAACATTGGATCACCACAACAATCTACGTATTCTGTTATTCATTAGCTCGCTGGTGTCACCAAGTGAAGACTTCGACGCAATTATATTGTTCCAGCAAAAAAAAAGGTGTCCAGTTCTCTGTATAATTCCACAATAGTAAATACTCTTGACGCTTACGAAATAGTGCTCTTGACACTTACAAAGGGATGCTTTGGGGATTGCGTTCGCAAGACGTGGAGGTTGCAATCGGAAACGTCAAGACCGGAAGTTGGGAGGCAAAGACGAGGTGTGAGGAAGAGAGTGCGCGTAAGACATGAAAAGGCGCCAGGTAAGGAAATGTCCCGCAAGTCTGCATAATACTCTGACGCGGTACTGAACCGTATTAGTCCGAAAAACGTGGATTTACGTAGACGACTTGCTGCACGACAGGTGGCGGAAATGGATAAATGACCTCGGGTGGTAGCGACTGCTAGAAATGGTGACACAGGGCTTTACTAGACGGATTATCCGTTCGGGGAATTTTGGTGTGTTTGATGTTCACTGTCACGCTTTCTCTTCTATTAGGACGACTTTTCTTTACACAGAGAAAAAATCAATCATATTACCATTTTTTCTGATTTTTTTCTTATTTTGATTCTACTTTCCAGGTTGTACTAATTTTGGCCAGCTTGGGCTCACAGTATTACAAAAAAAGGAATTCGGACAATTATTGACCAAGAGATATTTTCCATTATCCGTGTCATACTTTGTCTTAATTAATAGGAAGAAAAAAATCAAACAGCAACAAAAATAGAGAAAAAATATAAGAAGGTCAGAAAACGTGGGACAAAAAGGACAAAGCCCACCTAATATGTTTGTTGAACTCCAGGACGCTTTCCTGGAAATGGAAGCAAGTGGTAGCTGGAAATATGTCGCTTTTGAAGAATCTTATCAGGAAAGCTCAGTAAAATCCACGTATGTGGTCCCTTTTCACATGTAGCTCTCCATGCTCTGCTTTACACGTGTCTTCGTACAACATTCATGGCCAGTGCATTTTTTTTCTTTAAAAAAAGGCGAATATAAACTCGTCGCGAGTTTAATGCCTGGGCTTAAATTCTTTTCGTTTAAAAAGGTTCGGCGATTTTTTCTTTTTATTTTGGCGTTTTTTTTTTACATGGAAGCATTGCACGCACATCGCGACGGACGATGACGAGTTTAAATACGGCTGTCTGGGGTTGTCAAGGCATTCTTTTCTTTATTGATCTTCTCGTCCCTCCTCCGCCTCCTCCGTAAACTCGGTTTGTAAGTGAATGAAGTCGCGCTATTGTTTGTCCCTCGCGTTTAACCGCGGCTACAGGCTTTAGCACGGGGTTTTTATTGACTACAGATTCTTAGAATCGTTCGAATCGAATCCTTTGCGTATTTTAAGCGGTCTTTGCTTTTCACTCGTCCCAACAATTACATTACAGTGTTACAGTCGTTCTCCAAGTGCAGGGCTTTATGCAGTATACGCTCCAGTTGCACAACAATGAAAAGTTAGGGTCGGTTCACACTGATTACATAACTATGTACGGCAGGAGATATAGTAAACATTTCACGATTTGAAGCACAGAGGAAGAATTAACGAATTTTGGGAAGAAGGTATTTGTGTAATAAACAGCGAACAATTTAGGTCTGTTCACATTGATTATATAACCCCCGTACTAAGGAGAATTGTTTCAAATATTCAAGAACCGATGCGCAGTGAAAGACACAATGCAGTTGAGAAACGTTTGGCAATTGTCTGAGAACACAAAGTGAGGATTTATTTCCGTATGCTACAAAAAGGAATTGTACCGAAAAGAACAAGGTTCTTTACATTTTTTTCGTTGGACTTTTGTTAGTTTCCATGTTACAGCAACTTTGGGGGTACAACTTGATGTACGGAAAAGTTGACAGTTGGTAAAAATCGGACACTTAACATCGCTTTTTTTAACGATAACTTTCTCGTCCTCTACCACAGAAGAGTTCCATTTAGTTTCGTTGGTACTTCATTCGTGCTGCATATTTTGTGGTGAAAATGCAACGCAGCAAATGAGTAGTACAATTGAAAAGTGGCGCTGTAGAAAGATGATAACTAACGAATGCCAGATATCTGGAGACCGTGAAAGATCAGAACTTTTTGTAAATAACGTGAACTCGTTGTGACACAAATTTGAAGTGGAGAAACATAGGTGACGTAAAAAAATAATGCAAAATCTGATTTCGCTAATTTCATTACAATGGAGTTTGTATTGTTTTCATTGTGATGTTTGTTTTTAATACTAGAAAGTTATATTGAAATAGCTTGCAACTAAAGTATAAGTTAGAAAAACATGTTCTAAAGGCCTTGACTCCAGTTCCCTCTGGAAGTTTCACGGCCATAAAAAATCAAGAGCAATGCTGTGGTAAGAAAGAAAAACGCGTTCGAAAAATTTATGATTTTTTTAACAAATTGGTGTTAACCAGTTCCCAGAAGTAATTTCGCGTGTGCGTAGATAATGCAGACATAAAATATTGATACTTCTTCATGAGACAGAGACGATACTGAGCTCTACTCATATCGTTATTAATTAAACAAAATTAAAAGTAAGTCAGCATATTCCTGTAAGCTTCTGTGGTGTCATTTTTAATTTACTTATTCGTTACTTTTACGATCAATTTTTCGTTATACGTTTACTAGTAAGGAAACTAGCCTATTTTCCTCGTCGGGGAAATAAGCAAAAAATTTTGCCTGGATTATTTCAAACTTAATCACTTCGATTATTTCAAAAGTGAAGAGAATCTAGTTTATTTCCCTTTTACTTTTACTGTGGACCTTTTCCAAGCATTCACTCACTCATCAGTTGGCCTAGACAATTTCTCAGCTACTGAATCTAATGTTGTTCTAAAATTCACTAGATGCATAAAGGGAAAAACGGTGAATTGTTGATGTTTTCTATTATTCCTCCTCTGCAGTACCAAGTATAAATGCAATTTGGAAGTGGTTCTAATTTTTATGATTTCGTTCCGCTTTTCTGGAGATTTTTTTAGCCTACTCACAGAAGAAGGAAAAGAAACAACAAAATGTTGAAGACAATAATGTGTCGCTACCGGGAGGTATTTCGTTTTGAAAACCAACAACTAACTAACTAACCTAGTAACAGGAGTGGGTTATCCCTAGGTTTGATAAACAATTCTATGAAAAATTCGCTAACAATATATGTACGTAAAAGTTGTAAAAGTTCCCTTCTTTCCCACCCTCGTGAAAATGTACGGATCAAGATTGGGTTTTGCAACAAATCTAACCGTCAATAGGCTATGCCTACGATGGTATCGAAATTAAACATAATGTATGTGATATTCTTTCACTGCAAAACTCTAGAATCACGAATCAGTTAGCATTCATTTCGCAACAAAGCGAAGCAGCTTATGGGACGCGAATTATACGCCATGTCATACGTGATTGCAATTCGCCATGTGCTTTATCCCAGTACTGCCTCCACGTACAATGAGCCCCGCACCAAAAGTACACAAACTTTGAGTTTTACTCCCGTTGTCGTCATAAACTAAAAGCTCGGAGTCATTTAACATGACAAACGCAATCCAAGTCCTTCCGACGAATAGCTTTTAATTGCCTCACAAGGTTTCCCCCAAACTCCCGTCATCCCACCCAGCCACCACCCACCCACCCACCCCACCGGTGTAAGTTTGCGTGTTGGCTGGTTATGAGTCAAAACGACTCTTCAAGTTTTGACCGACGACTTGGGTCGTCTTGGGTACATAATAGCCCGCGGCTCACGAGTTGGGGGTGGGGCGGTGGGTGGGGTCTGGCGTCCGGTAAGAGCCTGAGGCGATGGAGCAAACCGTCGCTCCGTGTGGTACAAAACCATTTCCCCCTCCCTCTTTCCCGGTACTTTCCAGTACCGCTGCAGGGCGTCAAGCCTTGAGTATACAAAAACTACTATAATACACACAAAAAAAGCAGAACCGACCACGGGAGGGCGACGACATTGAAAGATTCCGAGGTTCGCAACAAACCTCCCTGCGGAGTTTTCAGCAACACAGCGTGAGGTTTTCCTTCGCCATAGCAAAGGAAGAACGGACGGAAAGGCAAATAAAAAGAAACATAGAAATTGGCAGGATCAGCTTTCTTCTTTTGGGGGTGGTGGTGCTTTATTTTGTCGTCGGACAGTATTTGTATTTGTCTCTTTTTTTTCACCCGCTCTTGGACATACGAGACAGGGGAATACAATTGACGACGAACACGCCCCGTAATCGTCGACTTGCTCCGCCCTACATGGCGGTAAAGTATGAGGGGTTTCACTACAAGCTTAAAAGTACAGTACGGTGACCCTTCGTGTAATGATGGGGTCTCTTTCCCAAAACTTTTGTTAACAACGGGAAAGGAGGAGAAAAATTGGGGAAAAAGTACTTGCTTGGGATACCCTGTCAAAATTGAAGGGATAATGCCCGACAACTCCGCGTAGTCAGGATGCTAGTAATAGAAAACTAAATTCAAATCTGGCATTTATTTTGGAGTTATCACCAAGGAAATTTCCGAAAACCGTTTAGGAGATCAATCCGAAACTAACCGACGGATTTGAATTCCGTTTTCGCTTATAAATTATAGGTACCTTGATTTACCTTGAAGGTACCATTAGTGTTCCTTGAGCTCGTACATTTGAACATGCTTTTTCCCTAAAACAGTTGAAATTTGATTCCCTTTTTAGAAGTTGATTAAAACTTTTTAAAAAACAAATTATATTTACCTCAATTAAACATCGTGTTAAAGAATATGTACAATGTAAAAAATTATATTGTGAATTTACAATGTTCAACGTTGTGCAGCAAAAATTAATAAGGACTTCACTGTACAAATACATAAAAAAATTAACAGGAATTTGTGGTAGAAAAACATTTTCAAAATATTTTTACAGAAAAGTCCTTATAGTTTTTTGCTGCACTGTAAATTCAGATTGTTTTTACAGTGTAAGGAAACCTCACCAAGAAATACTGCTTGGGTAAAATTAACTGTATTAAGAATAATGTTCTGCTGCAGTTAAATTGCGGTCAAAATGGGATGGAATTATTCGCAGATTAAAATGGTAACCGCATGTTAACCTGAGTCTCGAACATGCAACTTTTTTGGTACGTGAACCCTCGAATTGCGGGATTTATGACAGGACGGTCTACTCCGGTTATTATGGGCTTCAAGCCTCTTATTACGGGCAAATTCTCAAGGATACAATTAAATTAAGAAAATAGGTGTAATTTTCTTTGATTTTCCACCCTAGACCAGTTTGTCAGTGCAAATTTACCTTACTCGCGTGTCCCTGTCAAATGAAGTACAGAACGTCAATTATAATTCGATGTAAGGTGTAATCTAGTCTAATGCTAGAATTTTAACTTAATATAAAATGTGCATATTAACATAGCTGTAATCTTAAATGCATCTGGAATCCTTAACTTTTATCAATAATAGCGAATTTGATAGAATAGAGTGGACGAAAGCTTGCGACTTCGTTGTTTAGAGCCAAGAATGATACAGTTCAGGACAAAAAATGCTAAAAAAGTGATAAGCAATTCTTGTTATATTCGCCAATTAAGTAAGATTTTTCAAAAGCTCTTACAAAATTCAAACATTCATCTCATTAACTTTTAAGTTTCACCAAGCTTTCGGATCTTGCCCTCTCTCTCTTTCTCTGTCCACGCCGAAGTACAATACTATACACTAAATTCCATCTTCCAGGTTTCCAACAAGATTCTTAGGTAATTTGTGAAGGGGAGCGCCCGGAATGGCGTTCGGTGTAGTTTGACTCCTTTCGTATCCAGCAAAACTCCTTAGCTTGCTTACTGTCTTTAGGGGATCTCACTTCTCTGAGAGAAAAAAAGGAGGTTTTCAATTTGTAGACAATTTTGAAGTAAAAAGGCAGCGAGAAAGACGTCGAGGGAGAGGGTGGGAGCCAAACACTCTCAAAACAATAAAAAGTTCTTAGAAAGAAATTTGTCCAAGTCTCTCAGAGGGATTAGGATGAGAGGACAAGGATGCGTAAGGAGAGATGTCCCGGTAACCATAGAGGATGCGGTTCGTGTCATGAAAGTTTCAGGTTTGGTTCGTTTCAATGCTTCTGCCTGAACATTCACTGAAAAACGGAGTCCCTTCGCGGAATTCTGTATTCCCATACGGTTCGAAGCACATGGTCATAGAAGATTAGTAGATAACCCAAAATTCTACACGATTACATACGTCTTGTTAACCATAAAAATTCAGTAATAAAAACTAAACATCTAAACTCTGAAGAGATATATAAATCCATGAAAATAAGACTAAAATTCATTTTAACAAAATCATAAACAAATTTAACCGCTACTTTTCAATTTTTCCCATCATTGTGCAAACTTTTCTTACAATCAATACTTGCTTGTACGATATATAATCGGCAGACTATCGAAATGAAGTTACTTGTACTGTCAAAGCCGTATCCAGGGGGAGTTAGGCTGTTTTGCTCCCTCCTCCCCTAATTTTTTTTCCATAATGGTGATCATGAGATAATGCCCAAATATATATAAAAAATGCATATTAAGGCGATTGCGAAACCTTTCTCTGATTTTACGTTGACGGAATGGGAGAAACGAAAAAATTGCACTGATGATTTTTTCATAACTGTTGCATATGTTTCGATCATTTTTCAATCAAAACTTTAAAATGAATAACAACTATAACCGAACGTGTTTAAATGTTTCGACCAAAATTTTTAATTGAATAAATATCTAAAATCTAACGTGGAGAAAGTTTCCAGATTCAGAAATTTTGGAAAACAGCAAAAAAATCTCTTGAATAATTCTACGTTATCTTTGCTTTTTTTCAAAGATATCTCTTCGTAAGATTCTAGGATTATAAATTAAAACTTTACTGCCAAGATTACTTCGAGGAATATTCAGTGGTAAAAGCAAAATCGTCGACGCAATTTGTCCATGTAACCGTCCAAAAGAGAAGGCCCGGAGTACAGTGGCCTTAAAGGGCAATGGACACCAAAAAACAACTTAATGTTATAAAAATTTTGTTTCCGGATATACGTGTCTTTTTCTCAGGTGCGAGATAATAACGAAGATGTTTAGGAAATAAGAAATCTGAAATGCAAATCTTCCCGTCCGTGACGTCACGCTTCTCATGGGCGGGAAAAGGCCAAAAATTTGGAAATAAATATCTCCAGAACGGCTGGTCAGAAAAAATCGAAACAAAGTTCTTTATTCTTAGACTATTGTCTATTTATAATAATTCGTCAAAATCTCTATATGCGTTTTTGGTGGCCATTGCGCTTTAAGTCAACAGATTTACCGAATTTTCGTCTTTGTTTCCCATCAGATTATATCGTTCGGTTCACGCAGTTAGTTTCCCGACCCCACGGATGCTATAATTTAATTAATTTATTAATTATAATTGGAATTGTCACCACTGGGCTCTTGGCTTTTGCGAAGAAATCAATACCAGGAACTCTGCCGGTATCCCGCTGTTGTAGTTGGGAGTTGGCGAACATTGCGTTAGGGGAGGTGGGGAGATAAAGAAAAACGAATAATGGAAAAAAAGGTCAGTGGTTGGGTATTTTCTTCACCCACCGGAAACGGGTTTTCGCCTCATTGCGCATTTTTTTCCAATGTTTTCCCCGGCTCGTTTTCTCCTGTCAGGATGGGTTATTGAAACGGTTTACAGTAAGTCTTAAGCCGAAAAGCGTTCAAACGATGACACGAGCAATACTGAACGCTCATCGCTATCTAAAAGGCCGTTTTTGCACTCTGGCGCCCACCGAAGGTGATGAAGAGGTCGCCAATGTGCCTTTTCAGACCTTAGATTTCTTTTGAGGTAGTTTTTTACTGTGGATGCAAGGATTTTTTTGTCTGTGATTCCGAGAGGTAATGTACAGTCATGAGCAAAAAAAAACTCTGGGAAAGGGGAGTACAGCTCACAGCGTTGGCACCTTTCACCGCGTAAAGCGAGCCTAGCTCACTACGTCACAAGCTTGCTTTCTAAGCCATTAGGGAAGGGGAGGTGCTCAAGGATACCAAGGATTCCTCGTATAAAATGTAAACTTTATTGTTGTGTAGGCCAATTAATTCATTCAGTGAATTCAGCTGTTTTGATTGCGTTCGCTTATCTTTTCTGAGTTGTTACATTTATTAAAACACATCTAAGTGTTTCTTAAATTATAAAAAATCATTAAATAAACGAATTTGAATTGGCGGTATCCTTGAGCACCTCCCCTTCCCTAATGGCTTAGAAAGC
>JAHZNP010000653.1:0-43487 GCA_020615345.1 Triops cancriformis
TCTGAGTTGTTACATTTATTAAAACACATCTAAGTGTTTCTTAAATTATAAAAAATCATTAAATAAACGAATTTGAATTGGCGGTATCCTTGAGCACCTCCCCTTCCCTAATGGCTTAGAAAGCAAGCTTGTGACGTAGTGAGCTAGGCTCGCTTTACGCGGTGAAAGGTGCCAACGCTGTGAGCTGTACGCCCCTTTCTCAGAGTTTTTTTTTTGCTCATGACTGTACATTGACCGGAATGGGAGCTTGCACTTTGAAGTACGGGCCACATCATCCTGAACAGCAAAGGAAAGTTATGGCGCTTGTTCAAAACGCTATCCTCGGTTGTAATATGCCAATATCCATCGTAGAGAGCCCCGAGTTTCCTTCCTTTTTAGAAGCGTGGGATAGCCGGGTGTCAGTCCCTACCAGACAGTATATCTCCAGTAACATTATTCCGAAAATCGCCGCAGAGAAGAAACAGAAAATGGTCGAAGAGCTATCCAAAGCAAACACTACTGCTTTAACCATGGATATCTGGACGGATAGGAGAATGCACGCTTTTCTCGGCATTACTGCGCATACTTTTCGCGATGCCTCCTTTGCTTCGCACCTTATAACCTTTAAGTCCTTCAAAGGCTCTCACACTGGTGAGCTCATAGCCGACGCGTTCGAGAATGTCGTTGCCGAGTACGGCCTTGAAGGGAAAATTAGTTTCGTAGTCACCGACAATGCAACGAATATGAAAAAGGCTTTGTTTCTTCTAAATGAGCGAAAGCTTTCAGAGCCCGATAGCGAAAACGATCTTATCCTTGCGTCGAAAGACACCATAGTAAACGATGAATTGTGGCGAGACTTGGAACAAGTTGACCAAAATCATTTAAACAACGTTATCGAGTCTCGATCTATCGAAAGGTTACCGTGCTTTGCGCACACTTTGCAGTTGGTCGTCCGCGATGGGATAAAAGTAATCGGCAACAATTCTGTTGTCAGTAAGTCTTGTCAACTGTCCAACATATTGCGCCGCAGTTCCTCAGTCAAGAGCTCCTTCGAAACAACCATGGGCCCAGGAAATCTCATTCCCGTCGCAAATTCGACTCGTTGGAACAGCCTTTTCAGACAATTAGTGGCAGTCAGTTCTCTCGATACTAGGAAATACCAGCAGTTTATCACGGAAAATCATCTCAGCCACTTGGGTTTCTTA
Organism: Triops cancriformis; assembly: GCA_020615345.1. NCBI lineage: Eukaryota > Metazoa > Arthropoda > Branchiopoda > Notostraca > Triopsidae > Triops > Triops cancriformis. The sequence goes on from JAHZNP010000653.1 coordinate 1,185, forward strand.
TCGCGTGAATGGGAGAGCCTTGAAGAGTTGATAGAAATCCTTCAACCTTTCGACGAGATTACTATTCTTGTTCAGGGAGAAAGCTACTGTACAATTAATTGCGTTGTGCCATCTATACTGGCTTTGTATAAGAAGCTGACCATGCAAAATCGTGCAAAATATCATACGTCGTTGGTTCGGATACTGTTTGAGTCACTGAAATCCAGATTTAGTGGTTTGCTAAACCTACTTCGAATGCCAGGGAACCACAAGGGTGACAACTTCGGCAATGTTTTTACCCATGGCAACTGTCCTAGACCCTAGTTACGGTTTTCTATGGCTCGACGAATATCCAAGTGATGTGGACCAAAAAGCTGCCTTACGGTCATACTTGTTAGAAGCGATTTGCGAACAAGGTCAGTCTTTTTTACATAAACAAACTCAAGAAGTATCTTGCAACGATGTTACTTTGGCGTCCGATTCTAAAGTTGAAGCTACTTCAAAGAAGCGCAAAGCAGAATCATCCTTATTCTCCGAATACTCAAACAAAAAATAACCATTTTGTCATCTGTTAAAGCAGGAGATAAACCAGCTAAAGCGCAAATTCGCGAGTACATTTGTAATGTCGAGACTTACGAAGATCTTGAGACTGCAGTGAAAGAAAATCCAGCTCTTGTGCCTATGTTCGAGAGAGTTTTTTCCGTTCCTGCGACATCTGCCCCAGTTGAAAGAGTATTTAGCAGAAGCGGAATGTTGATGAGACCAAACAGGGCGCAAATGTCCGACGAAACTTTATCAATGCTGATGATTACATCTGTAAATAAGTAAAATAGTAATATCTGTGCTACTAGAACTCATTAGTTATCGACGATTCGAAATGTTGATTATGTTTTAATAATTACTAATATAATAACTTTTATGGCTAAAAATCTGAATTTTTTTCTTAGCAAAAACAAGTGCAAAACGGATTAGAATTTCGAGACCGATCTTGGTCTCGAGACCGGTCTTTGGTCTCGATGGTTTTTGATCACTATTGTCTTGGTCTCGAAACTTGCGGTCTTGGTATTGTCTCGGTCTCTGGAAGTTTCTTCTGGTCTCGGTCTTGTCTTGGTCCCGATAAAGTCGGTCTTGATAACATCCATGGTACTACCATTGACCACTACTGCTGTGCGGCTATGAAGAAAGCTTTCGACAAATTTGGTAAGGGACGTTGGTACTTTCATTTTTAAAAGTTATTCGATGAGTTTCTTATGATTGACGTTATCATATGCACCGCGGATGTCCAAAAGTACTGCAGTTAGGACTTTTCCTTCCTCAAAAGCGCGTAGAATATTGTCACTTAGGGAGGTAAGGGCATTAACTGTGGATCTACCAATACGGAATCCGAACTGTTTCTCGGAGAGGAGGTTATTTGCTTCCAAATTGTGTTGCAATTTTTGGTTAATAGCTCGCTCTAGGATTTTGCCGAGAACTGAGAGTAGTGAAATAGGACGAAAACTTTTCGCCGAGCTGTAATTGCTCTTTTTAGGTTTCGGCAGAATGATAACTTTAGCCTTTTTCTGCGAACAGGGATGTAACGGGAAAAGGGACAAGTGTTGGCGTTGATTGAAAGGGCCGGCGAATATAGATTCAGATATGTATTTCTTACCTAAATCTTCTTTCACACTCACCACTTCGTCAAATACTCGGGCTTGGCACCACGTGGTCTATACCTTGGCTTGCTTGGTTACTCGAAAAGGACTCAAAAGGGACTGCTCCTGCTCCTGAACTTTGCCCTAGCTTTCACCTGTGCTCGCGAGGTTATGCGATACCTACCCTAGCGAGCACGTGTACCCCGGGGCAGTTCAAGGCTTCATATGTAAGAATCTCGTGCAAAGGATAGCTACTCTCGTACACGGGATACAATACAACTCTATCGTTCCATCCAGAACACCCCCTCCCCCGTTACTAGACCCGGTAACTACTTATATCCCGGCTTCTTCCAGAAGGCATAGCTTCGCCGCCGGCCGTACAGCCTCGCCGGTCTGAGTGCGCACTAGTGCGGCACGCGTGATGCCGTCTTGTCCGGGAAACGTCTCGACGATCCTGCCAAGGGGCCAATGATTCCTAGGGGCGTTAACATCCACTACCAGGACTATGTCGTTGGGCTGTAGGTTTCGACGAGATACCAACCATTTTCTGCGTTCGATCAATGATGGCACGTATTCCCTGAGCCATCTTTTCCAGAATTCGTTGATTAAAGCTTGCGATGCTCTCCATCTCTTCCGCATGTCAACTTTCTCGAACGCAGGGACGTCTAACGGAATGCTGGCGTTCGCATGGCCGAGCAGGAGGTGGTTGGGTGTCAGAGCTTCCGGGTCATGAGGGTCTACGGTCACACGTGTTAACGGTCTTCCGTTCAACAATGCCTCCACCCCTGCCATCGCCGTGACCAGGACCTCGGCCGTTAGTGCTCGGCCGTTTAAAATCCTTTTTAGGGTGACCTTTGCCGAGCGAACCAATCGCTCCCACACACCTAAGAAGTGGGGAGCCGCCGGTGGCGAAAAATGCCATTCCACGAAGTCATGCGCCATCGTCGCCGCAATCTTGACTTCGTTCCAACTCTTCACTGCTTCGCGCAGCTCTCGCTCTCCCGCGACCAGGTTTGTACCGTTGTCGGAGTACACGACCTTAGGCGTACCGCGGCGGTCAAAAAAACTCTGGAACGCCATAAGGAATGAGTCCGTGTCGAGTGAGTAGGCTACCTCGATGTGGACTGCTCTGGTGACAAGACACGTAAAGAGGCAGCCGTAACTCTTCACGGATCTCCGGAACACGGTAACGTTCCACGGGCCGAAGTAATCGACTTTCGTGTTTGTGAATGGAGGGGCGTAGGCTTGTAGCCGGTGCCGAGGGAGTGGGGCCATAAGCGGAATGTTCGGTTGCGTGCTTTCTCGTCGACAGCGGGGACAGTTTGCTACATACCGGCGGACGGCTTGTCGGCCCTTTAGTACCCAGTACTTTTGACGTAACTCGTGAAAAGTTCTTCCACTAGAGGCGTGGTGTAGCTTCTCGTGAGCGCTTGCTATGATTAGGCGGGAAATTTCGCTGTCAGGTGGGAGAATGACTGGGTTTCTCACGCCGGGATCTAGTGCTGCGTTCTCCAACCTTCCTCGGCTATGCAGTATTGCGTTCTCGTCTAGATACGGGTTAAGTTTGGCCAAGCGCGAGCTGGCTGCTTGGCTCGGCCCTCTCCAATTGTCTGAATTCATGGGTGAAGGCCGCTTGTTGGCTCAAACGTACGCAAGATACCAACGCTGTAATCAGGTCTGCTGCCGTCAAGCTCGGTAATCTTCTAGTTTCTGCTGACTGAGGTCGGTTACGCAGTTTGGGTTCTCCGTTTGTCGCGGCGTTGCGGGCGGCTTTCAAAGCGTCAATGAATCGCAGGACGAGAGCGATCATGCGCAGAGCTGCCACCAGCGTAGGCTTCCTTCTTAGCAGCAGGTCGACGGCACATTCATTTTCTACCACTCCTAGGGCGCCGATCCATGACTCTGCGACTAACTCTGAGTCATCCTCCGGTTCTGCGACGACTTACCTTGGCGGCCATTCTTCTTCCGTCTTCGACAAGAACGCAGGCCCCCGAAACCAGTCCTTCCGATCCCAGGCGTCGGCAGTTGCGCCCCGGCTACACTGGTCCGCCGTGTTGTGCTTTCCGGGCACGTGGCGCCACTGTTCCGCCCTGGTGGCCTCAAGAATTTCCCCCACGCGATTCCCCACAAAGGCTTGGAAACGTCTGTTCCTGCTGTATATCCATCGAAGGACTGTTTGAGAGTCCGTCCAAAACGTCGCGTGGTGGATCTTGACGCCTAGGCTTCGGCAGATGGTTCTTGCGAGCCGGACTCCAACGACCGCGCCGGATAATTCGAGTCGCGGTATCGTCAGATGCTTAATAGGCGCTACTCGGGACTTGCTTGCCACGAACTTCGTTTCCCACCCGTTGCCCACCTGAGGACGGAGGTAGGCAACTGCCCCATAGCCTTGCTCCGACGCGTCAGGGAAGATGTGTAGCTGGGCGGGCGTCACTTGGGGGCTTGTGTATATGCAGCGGGGGATTTTCAAATCATCGAGTAGAGATAAGCTCTGACTCCAGTTCTCCCATGCGGTTAGGAGCGCCTCAGGTTTCTCGTTCCATTCGGTTCCGTGACGCCACAGACTCTGCAGTAGCACCTTAGCGAAAAGCACGATGGTGCGAGGAAGCCCAGTGGGTCGTAAACCTTTGCGACTTCGCTCAGGATCTCTCGCTTCAGCGTCGCATTCCGCCTAGTGTCTAGGCGGAACGTAAAGACGTCTTCTTCTCTGCTCCACCGCAGCCCCAGGATTCGTTCATTCGGTAGAGGGTCGCGTTCCAAATCGAAAGACGGGTCGAGCCATTCTGAGTTCGGAATCTTTTCCATAACTGCCCGAGAGTTGGAGATCCACTTGGTGAGGCGAAATCCTCCTTTGGCAAGAAGTGTCGTCATTTCAGTCGCGAATTTGGCTGCTTCTTCTTCGGTTTCACAGGAGTTGAGGAAGTTATCGACGTAAACGTTCGTGAAAACTTTCTCGGCAACTTCTGTGTGTTCTTTGCTGTGATTCTCGGCCGTGCGCTGCATTGCGTGAATGCACGTGGTTGGCGATGAGACAGTACCGAATACGTGGACTCCCCATTCTCGTCGCCTGCCTAATTTGGGGTTCCTCTTGGCAAAGCCGAAAGATTTTGCTCTTCTGCGACAACCTAAGCCTCGTCGAAGCATGGGCTTCCGGTTCTGCTCGCCACCCCCCCCTCTCGCGGCGTTGGTTCGCGAAATTGTTTTAGTGGCTTGTCGATCCCAATTTCTGTTGCACTTAAAACATATCCCGGGGAAACTCAACGTTGCGGCTGATTGCTTATCATGGGGAAATTTTGTTGGCTTCTTTCAGGTTTGCACGGCAGCTCATCCGTCTCCCGACCCGGTCCCGAACCTGATTTCAGATTTCGTAACTTCTCCGAATCCATCGTTCGAAGATATTCAGTGGAGCGCTCTCTAGTGGAAGAAGCTCGGGCGCTGTTTGAATCCTCGATAGCTCCCTCCTCCGCTCGGATGTACGCCTCCGCAGTAAGAGCCTTCTTCAACTTCTCCAGGTTCATCGACAGACCGCTTCAGCCAGCCGACGAGAAGGTGCTTACGCTATTCGCCGCCCATATCTTGAGGGAGGGAAAATCGCCGGACACGGCCCCGTCCTATTAAGCCGCCGTTAAGTTCTGGCACTATTCCCAGGGTTGGCCTTGGCTTGCCGACACCGCCCCTACCTCACCCACACGCATCAGGCTCTCCAGCGCAAGCCTCGGTTTATCCAGCGCCGCCTCCCTATCTCCATCAACGTTATGGAGGCCCTTAAACAATCCGTTCGAGTGACCTACACCGACCCAGCTGTCCAGCGCCTCATCTGGGCAGTTGCCACGATGGCCTATTTCGGCGCCCTCACGTCGTCATAGTACCCTCCTGCTACCCAGAAATTCGCCCCCCCCCCCCGCTTTCCCCTCGCGACGCCCGCATTGTGGACTCGGAGGTCTCCATCCGTATTAAACGCTCTAAGTCGGACCAGTAGGGTAAGGGGACGGTCGTCTCCTTCCGCGCAACAGGAGCTTCAGTATGTGGATATCGCGCTTTGCTACAGTACGCCATATGGCGTCACAACCTGGCTCCGCCGGAATCCTCTGCCTTCTTGGTGCTGCCACGGACTTGGCTCGCTCCGGCGCCCCCGGTCGCGCGCTGTTACACCTCGGGCGTTGGTCAAGTTCCTCTTACATGCGCTATATTCGCGACCAGAACGTGAATTCCCACTTCGAATAGTGAAACCACTTGATCCTCCACGTTCTTTTTTCTTCTTTTCCTTTGTGTTGCTGGCCCCTTATGCTTCGAGGCCGTAAGACTGCTTCGACAATAAAAATTAAAAAATCGTTGTGGTCTCCCCTTTTTTTGACGCGAGGTCAGCGGTTCCTGAAGGGTTTAAAGTTTTTAGTTTGGTGGGCACGTTGTTTGGCGGCTCTATCCCGGGACTCCCCTCCCAAGGGACCCGAGTGGAGCTCCCACCATCGAGGCCCTAATTCTCACTCAAAATCGTCCGCGCAGGGGCATAGGGATTCGGCTAATGGCAACTTTACCGGCGTAGGCTGGTTAAGAGACTTTAGCCGTTCCCGTCTAGCCGCGAGGCCCGGCGAATTCTTGGTAGGCCTTTCTCTCCTCTTCTCCTCTAATCACTTTCACCTTTACCTTTCCCTTATCCCTGGCAATCCGGCTTTCTCCCTCGCTGTCAATTACGACGGATCCGGGTTCTAGGGTATTTAAGGGTACGCGGGTGGACATTGTATCACCAGTCGCCATTGGATGCTCCTGGTTGCTACTGTCCACTTTTCTTCCCCCCAACTCTTGATCCACGAAGTTATTGTAGGTGGTACTTTTAACATCTTGAGTTCTTCAATTAGTTTGCCGTGGTGCACATTGTCGAAAGCTCCGGATATATCCAAAAGTAATGCAGAGAGTACTTTACCGTTATCGAAACTATGGAGGACCGTATCACTAACTGTTACCAGTGCATCCACCGTCGATCTACCTGGTCGGAAACCCCACTGCATGTTCAACAGCTTGTCGTTATTCCAGAAGAATAGTTTCATACGTTCAGCTACTGCTTTTTCAAGTATTTTCCCCAGTACCGGAAGTAGAGATATCGGTCGGAAGCTTTTGATGTTTGAGTAGCTTTGTTTTCCGGGTTTTGGAAGAGGCAGAACTTTAGCTGTCTTCCATGCTTTGTGGTGGTATTCCAGGGTAAGGGAAGCGTTAAACAAACTAACAATCGTAGGGCCAATGACTTTCCATAGGGACTTTAAGACGGTCGCTTGGATATCGAAGAGGGCATTTTTCGTATCGGTCTTTGTCCAGAAAGCTGAAATCGTACATTTCACTTTCAACATTTATTTCAGCTGAGTTACAAATTAATTTTTCGAATTCATTTGGGCAATTGGCTTCACTTGAGCGACAGGTAGTTTCGTTATTTGGAATATTCTTTGCTGAAAACAAATAACACAAATGTAAGTAATCTTACCTAAAGATCAATTGATAAGTGATTAACTGTACCTTCATTTTTGGTGCTAGTGCGAAGGTCTTCGTCTCTTTTACGCATACGATAAAACGTAGTTCTAGGAACTCCCTTTTTATAGCGTTTTCAGCTGGTCAACCCGGTGCTGCACTTTTGGAACTGAGTGCCAGTTCTTGTCTTAAGGTGGGAGTGCAGTCGCACTGTGGATGATCAATTGGGAAAGTGCACACTGGCCAATGCGGCGCAGGGCAACTTTTAATGCACTCTCCTTTTTGGCAGTGTTGGTTTCGAGTGTTGTGATTTTTGGCACGAAATATGAATCCAGAAAACAGAGAACGACTTCTTCATCTTCTTTTAGAAGAAATGTCGTCGTTTAGCTCCAGTGATAGTGATACGGATGAAATTCTCATCGCGATTAGGCTTCGCAACAGGATTCCCAGGCCTAGAATAACCAATTATGTCTCCATTTTGCAGAATTATTCAGACGAAGAGGTAATTTAAATTATTATTCATTTGTACTGCTCGTCATTATTATAGTTCTTTCTTTTTTTAGTTTAGGAGGAATTTCCGAATCTCACGGCGTGTGTGCTATCAACTCATTGATATGTTCGAAATCTCGGTGCATTACCCAAAAAATTTCTCTCATGGTGGTACCCCTCAAATTCCTGCAGACGTACATATCTTGAGTTTCTTATGGTAATGTTTAATTTTGAATCTACGAAGATTTAAAGAAGTTTTCCTAGGTATGCTTGCAATAAATCGTGCTTGCGGGATGTCGCTGGGCGTTTTGGAATTGGTGAACCATCATTATTCAATCAGGTAGAAAGAGTCATGGCATTCCTGGTTGACATTGCTCCGGAGCACATTTATTTTCCTCGCACTCCGGAAGATAAGCAAAAGATATCCAAAGAATTTTATAGGGTAAATACTTATTATTGCAACATACGGGTTATGCTGTTATTTTGTAGCTTTCTGGATTTCCTGGTGTGATTGGGTGTATTGATGGAACATACATACCGATCAAGAAACCAGCAAATAAAATACGGTCAACATACGTAAATCGTCATGATCAGCCGTCCCTAACATTGCAAGGCATCTGTGATGCCAACAAGTTATTCCTTGACGTATTTACGGGTACCCCGAGTAAAATTCACGACGCCAGAGTCTTGAGGTTGTCATTTATTTCGAGGGAATTGCCGGCTCTCTGCAACGGAGATTATCATCTTCTTGGTAATGTTATAAATTTGTAATTGAACTACTGACATGTATGTTTAGGCGATTCAGCATACCCACTCTCCGAATGGCTGGTGACTCCGTTTAAGGACTTTGGTAATTTAACCCGTGAGCAGCAAGTTTTCAATCGTTGCCTATCTGCAACAAGGGTCACGATTGAAAACGCATACGTATATCTGAAACAGAGATTCCGACAATTACTGCTCCTGGAGTTCCACACAGTGGATAAAATGACTCAATTCATAGTCTCCTGCTGCGTGTTGCACAATTTGTGCATACGGAACAATGATTTAGATTATGATTTCGAGGAGTTCGTTCCGAACATGAGACCTGCTGAGAAAAATAACCCACCCGATGGCCTCCGTGAAGCACAAACTCGACAACTGGGAGAAGCAAAACGACAGCGCCATACCCTCCAAATTAATGCATGAGTGTAAATGTTTATAAGGAATTCTAATTATTTTTATAGACAATTCTATTGTTCTTTGGAGATTACAATTGAAAGACAATGGGAAATTTATTCATACATTTTTCATAAATGGATCCTGAGTATCATACGTCAAAAATAAAAATATGCAAGTCTAATATAAAATCTTTGGAATGTAGCAAGAACAAAACAACAAATCCACAAATCTTCAAAACAACAAATCCAAGAACATATCATTTTCCGAATAGTGATAGAATTAATTCCAAGCGTTCCTTGTGACGCTGTTGCTTTAATTCCTCTTTCTTTCTAGCGTCTTCCTGTTTCTCCTTCAAATATTGCAGAAGTGGGTCGTCCTTCGTCTTCCTTTTCTTCGCGGGGGTTTCGTCTCCTGAACTGGATCCGGGCGAAAGCCTATTCTCTTTTTCCAAAGTGCTGGTTTCCTTGCGTTGAACCACACCAACTCTTCTCACTTCGGGCTCAAATGAGTCGTCAAGGGAAGCCAACTTGTTAAGTTCATCTTCAAACGGAACTGTTTTTCTCACATTCCCAGTTGCTCTGTTCCCGTCCACTACGCCCTGCTTCCGCTTCAGAAGAGTCTTGTACCGATTTTCACATTGCAACGAATTTTTGCTTATCCAATGGAATTCATCTCTTCAGCAATCCTCTCCCACATCGCTTTCTTGAGGCGAAACTTCTTAAACGGCCCAACCTGGCTAAGGTATTCATTGTATTTTTCAAGCAGGAATCGCGTTTCCCCATCCGTCCACTTTTCTGCTGAAGCAGGAGTCTCAGCCAGGAATTCTTCCTCCGTATCATCCTCAATTATTCCCATTTCAACCAAATGCTTTCTCGAAAGGGCTTTCACTTCACATTGCCCTAAAAGATTTAAGGCAATTAAGGGCAATTCATAGAAGAAATAAATCATGCAAGAAAACAAAATCCTTACCGTTAACCAAAACAGTGCACAGGTAATCAATGCCGCTCTTGGCAAATTCACCGTTCGGTTTTGTTACAAAACTTTGAAAAAAGGCTTCAGCCATTGAAGTTCCAGCAACTCCAGCCATGTTTACAAAGAGGAAGTAAACAAGGAACGCGGTTGCACGGCTGAATGCACTGTGACGTCACACGGAGAAAAACTCAGTTCCTGGTGGCGCACTCGGCACTGCCAGCTGAATTCGCTATTATATTGTTTGTAAGGGCCTCTAGTTCCACGAATGGGAGCCATTACGTAAAGGGGAATAGTTTAAGAGCTTGTTAACTTCGGAATTAAATATAACACTTCACCGGTTAGCAACCGGAAAGCTTATGAACGACGTCTGTGAAAAGTATTGCGATCTTCACCTGCCTTTGTCAGAATGCCAGGGATAAAATTAAGGACTCACTGGGAGACAAAAAATGCTTTTCGCCTTCCGTGGTTTCCACATGCAATCAGTTGACTCGCTATGCAAGAGTCAAATCCAGATTCACACCTTGAGTGTTGGACTTGCTATCCAAAGAGGAGTGATAGCGGGCTATCAAAATAATTTGATAGCGGACCCTGTGATAGCGGCGAGCGCCGTGTCTGCCTGCGTTGCAGTTATTGAATTTTGTTATAACTTAAGGAATTTTCTACTTTAAGTTATATAAATATATGTAAGTAAATTCCATATGCTGTTTAATAACCGTCTTATGCTAAGTAAAATTAAGTTTTCATGCTTTCTTTGATTGCAATGTCGCATTCATAAAAACAAAAACAATAGAGCGCTTTCTCATGTTAACATTTGGCGTTGTCGTTCGGTGAAAACTTGATAAATACATTAAATATCTTTCCAGAACATAATTTTCCATTTTAGTACCATTTATTTAAAATCAACTACTGGATAACTTTACATAATAAATAAATTAAAACCAATTTAGGTAAAGAATTTTATTTGGCAACGCAGGCAGACACGGCGATTGCCGCTATCACAGGGTCCGCTATCAAATTATTTTGATAGCCCGCTATCGCCCGCTATCACTCCTTTTTGGATAGCAAGTCCAACCCTCAAGGTGTGACTCTGGATTTGACTCTTGGATAGCGAATCAAATGATTGCATGTGGAAACCACGCTTTCACGGACCAAAGCTGAATTCTTGTAACCTGAGGTTGTTATCGAAGGGACAAAACAAAAAATCGGATATTTTTGTGTTCTTCACCTATGTGTTTTGTCCGCCTTCCGTCCTTTTTTGACCCCCCCCCCCCCCGCGAGTATTTGCATGCATGCCACATATCTCTTGGGACAATGAAGACCTTGGTTGCGGTAGGTTAATAGGTTTGGCCCTTACACTTCAATCCGATAAAGCAAATCTCAGGTCAAGTTCATTTGAGAAAATTGGCTCAGTCTTCTTCTGCAAACAAGCAAAGATGTTTTCATTTGTGTATTTGTTCGAACCCAAGGAGAAAAAAAACTTATAGCATAATCGACGCAAAGCATGTCTCTGACACGAGAATGCTTCGTAACCAAAAAATAGTAGGGCAAGTGGAGTGGCTCAAAATATCCAGTAAGTAAAGACATGAAAAAATATTATCTTTTAAAAGTTCCTATTCACAGGCAGCAAAAGTGCTCTGGAAAAATTGAAGCACAAGCTCATCAAATGCCTGGTGCACACCAGAATGTCGTTTATGTCAACATACACAAGATACGACATACGACTAGTAAACAAACCAGAAAATTTCAGCACAAACCGACATAAGCGCTCTGACATACAAGTTGAGCACTGCTCAAAAGAGTATTGTTCTTCAGAAGACAAAACATCTGCTTCTACTAGCTTCGATGATGGCAACCCAGCAAGAGAAAGAAGAGACCCCTTTGTAGGAGACGCAATTGGAGTGGTGCCTCATTTGTCGGACTCCGAACTGAAGAAGTAGATGATCTGCATGCTGTAGCAATCTTCCTGCCTTACAACACTTCCACTGACAACACAGCACGAACGCCTGCGCCAAAAGTTCGACGATTTGGTTCAATCGAAGATAGATCTGGAGAAACATAAGTTCCTTAACTCCGTTTCTTACCTATTAATAAAAATATATGTTCTACATTTTGTTAATTAAACGAAAGAGAAGGAGAACTGTCCAAATAACTCGTCGAAATTGGAGAAAGCTAAAAAGGTAAACACTTCTAACTGCTCATCCTTTTTACATTTTTTCAATTTTGGATTTTTTGAGAAAACCAGCCTGATTGCTGAAGATCTTGAACACTGTATTATGAATTTTTCAAAAAACTATTCCGTTCTCACTGCAAACATCTTTCGAGTTCTTTTTACGAAAGACGAATTAGAAGGTGCTTTTTCGTCTGAGCGACAAGCAAAAAGGCCGGCGTCGGAGACAAAAGTTCTCGACGTCGTGAAAGTTGGAGCGATAATAAGTAATATCTCTTTATTAATTTTTATTCAATGAAGCGTTTAATTTACATTTGAATTCTCTTTCAGGATTGATTTTGTGTCTCTTCACAAACACTAAGGACGCAGACATTAAGAGGTCCATCAGCGCAGCCTGCCAAAACCTGCGGAAATCAGAGCGAAAGAGATCGCAACCGGTGTAGCTGCTCTTTTTGTGTGCGTGCTTTGCATTACACCATTTTGTTAACAGATGTGTTATTTTTATCTTCCTTTATATTGTTCTGTTTTTAGGATTCTTTATAGTTTGTTGTTTATGTATTGTTTTGTTCTATTGCTAAAACAGGGAAATGGATATATTGTAATGCATATATTGAATGTGAAATGGAAAATAATAAGCCAAAAAATACAAAATTTATTGTCTTTTCACTTTAAATACACAATAAAATATAATATAATGCGATTTAATATATTAATAGATCTCTTTTAAACTGCTTTATTACTTGAATAAACTGCACTAAATCAATGTAAAGAACTGTTCAACATTCATTATTATTACGTTAATAACTTCTTAAAACTCGTATAAACTCAAGTAACACTTCAGGCACCTTTCATGTTACATCATATAAACGAAAGTAACAATATCAGCAAAGTTTGATATTACCAACCACAATCTTTACTACAAATTTAAATATAACATCAAAAACATTCCAGTTATGTGCTTTATAACCTCATACAGTTTACGGTTTTAATGTAATGTAACTTGAGTGTGTAACTCATCAAATAAACTCAAATGTACTCCATGTCATGAATATGTTTGCAAGAGTAAACTGAAGCTTTTCTTAATAGTTTGCTTGCGGTAGGCTCTGTCTATGTTCCATAGTATTCAACTATCTGGTTTTCTTAGCTTAATTTCCCAATAGTTGTTTTTTGCTTCTCGACGTTCAGTCGTGTATAGGTTTCCTGCTGTTTTCTAGATGCTTTGATCATGCTGTGTGCCAAATTTTTTTAGTTTTTTAGTTTCATGGCGGTTTCTTTACGAAGCCACGCAAGTTTTTTTCCCACTAGGGTGCATAGCAGTTGGACAGGTAGACATTTGGAATATTTGCTTCCATAGTTTTGGTGAGTGTTGCTGTCAGGTATTCTACTGCCATGTCTATTTGGTAGGGGTTTTCCAAGTTCTTGTATTCCTGTTGATATTTCACTAGCTCGTTAATTAGCTCTTTTTTAATGGGTCCCCGTTTGCTTTTTTGTAGTCCAGATCAATGTATGGGTAGATTTTGTACATGAATCCGACAACGAATATAGCTTCGTAGTCGGATTCATGTACAAAATCGAGGTTTAATAGAATTGAGTGTTTTATGAAGGGAAGGCAGTGGGTTGTTGCGAACGCTAGGTCTACTGTGGAAGATAATCCTCTTTGGTTTAGGAATTTCGGGACGTTGTGTTCGTATATAATTGTTAGGTTGTGTGTCGATGTAATCTAGAATAGTTAAAGGCCCGCTTTGTCAATGGTATGGTCTTCCCATGCCCAGTGATGTGCGTTCATATCGCCGCAGAATATTAGATATGGGGTGATTTTTTAGTAGTTTCCCCAGATTTCGTTGAGCATATTTTTGAGATCTTGTGAGTATCTTCTGTATCTTCCTATAATTATAATTGGGGGTCCAGTTTGTACTGGGAGTATATTGATAGCGGAATAGAGTTCGTTTACTTCAAGAATTTTTACGTGAGGGGCATACGTTTTTTTTAAGGTTATAATTCCTATGTATTCTAGTTGGGGAGAACATAGTTCGTAGGTTGGTAACCGACTTTGTTGGGAGAGGTTTTGTGGTGGCTCTAGTGCGAACAGGGCTTCCGTGTTGTGTTCTGCTGCATAGGTTGATGCTTCCAAAATTGACAGTTATTCTTTCTGACGTTATGGAAAATTATCTTTATTGGTTCGGGCCTATTTTCCGAGTTCAGGTTTGTCAGGTTTCTGTCATTGTCGCCTGTGGTATTATTGTTTGGATTTGTACGTGTTCTTTTGAGTCATTTTGCTACTTATGTAGCAAGTTGTTAATATTATTACGACTAAAATACGCACGTATGGATACACGTAGGCACCTTTCCGCCGGGGTTGCTTACACTGCTGGAATTGCACTAAGGTGCGTTCGCACCGTTACGATGTTCTTTGCAGGTTGGACATTCTTTATGCATTATTAAGTATTCTCCTCCCCAGTTGGCACATTTAACATTGTTGTTCGTGCAGCTGGTGATTGGTTGATTTCCAGTACATTTGCAGCAGATTTGGGTTGTTGAGGTGCAATCAGGGGCAGTGTGGCCATATTTTTGACATTTGTAAAATTGCAAGATGTTGTTACCCTTGTAGTCTTCGACCGTCACGACCCTGTTGTAGGCCAGTATGAATGATTTCTCGAGAAGCTTGGTTTTGTCTTCTACTGAGCAGACATCGATACCAGGGAGCCAAAGGCTTTGGGGCTTGTTGGATTTAGCCAACGTTCATTGTTTTCTTCGAAACGTATTCCTCCTGGTTTGTTATTTTTCTCTGAGAGGTGTTCAGTTATTTTTTAATTGTTTCGCTTCTGGGAATTTGTTGAATTACTACTTCAGTGTTTTCTTTACACTTGACTACGTGTATTGGGCCTAATTTTTTGAGAGAAGTTGATTTTATGGCTTGCTCGGCTTTTGCTTTTTCCTTTTTAGAGGGATAAACTAGAGCTAAGTTCTTCTGTAGCGTTTTCCGTACTAGGACCGGTTTTGGAATTGGAGTCGGTACACGTGGAGTTGGCAAAGTGACTTGAGAGCTGCGGAACTTTCTCGAAAGGTATCGCTTCTGGAAGCCCTTCACATGGTTCGCGAGGCTTGGTGCAGTATCACTTCAACAGCCATTGCTAGTTGTTTCCGTCGCGCTGGAGTTACAAAAGAGTTGCAGAATAACGCTTCTAACAGAGCCAGCATCTTGTCGAATGACGTGGAATTCACAAGTTCCGAATATATGGACGTAGACCAATTCAATCTCTTTGTTGCGATTGACGACAAACTTCCAACGGAAGGCGAAGAGTTCGATCCGTTCGCCGTGTCGGTCATAGAAAAAGAGGATGAAGACTTAAACGAGGATGAACCTCTGCCACCTCCACCGTTGGCGGCTGCAATCGAGGCGGTGCATACCCTTCGTAGATTTGCGAAGGCAACCAGTTTTATTTCATATGACCGAATATATGATATGAGAATTGGACTGGAAAACTATAGACAAAAGAGTGTAACACAGCGATCAATTACGGACTATCTCTTGAAGAAATAGAAAAACTGGTTTACTTAAATTATAGTACTGTTTATACAGTAATGTCTCTTAATATTAATAAACGCATATGAATATATATTGTGGTTTTTATTTAACAGTACTTTATAATTATTGCTAGCTTTCATTATTTCCCCAGCCACGCAAAAGCATACAGCTGTATTAAAATTGCCGATGATTCAGTTTTCGTTCGGCTGCAAAGGAGACCATAGTAAAGCGGAGAGGGACAAGCATGCAGAGCAAGTTGCGAACATCGCAGAGGCATTCGGCAGGGGATTTGCCGAAGGCCTGATGGCTGGCAAAAGAAAGTAAGTTTGAAACAATAACATTTAGACACTGTATTAACCAATTTTGTTTTTCAAATTGCCCCCCAAAAGAGCTAAAGCGTGTTTTAAATGTGGACAGGCAGGACACTTCGCTAAGTCCTACTGGAAAAAAAGGAAGGCGGTGTAGAAAACAGCGAAGCCCAACCGTCAACCGATTCCCTGGCTCCGATGAACGCTGATGCGCCTGTGAACGGTCCCGCTCCGGAGACACAACCCCGCAACGGGTCCCGCGCCAGCCCCGATGGGTGCCAATCTTCCTCCGTCGGTGGCATACTTCTAGTGAACTCTTGTATTGTGTCAATAAAACGCACTAATATGAATAAGATCAATGCATTTGTTTTGTTCAATAAAGCTCATTTATAAGGTCCTTTCTTTAATTTTTACTCAATCTTCACTATTCTTACTCATCGTCTTTACCATTTATGAAAATATGAAAATGAAGCAACAAACGAAGCGACTGGTTAAAATATCGTGGGAACTGTGGCAGATCCAAAATTTGTTTCGAATAGTTTCACGCCTCAAAACGGATAATAGAATTTTATTTCCACCAATCCGCGTATGTGGAAAAGGACCACAAAATAATTTCTCCCGAAACTTCACGTTGTCTGAAACTCTGTGTTGCTACACTCCCAGCCATTATCTCCTAATAAAG
This sequence comes from Triops cancriformis, assembly GCA_020615345.1. Classification (NCBI taxonomy): domain Eukaryota; kingdom Metazoa; phylum Arthropoda; class Branchiopoda; order Notostraca; family Triopsidae; genus Triops; species Triops cancriformis. Next base: position 17,554 of record JAHZNP010000653.1, read on the forward strand.
GTAGAAGAAAAAAATATGTACAGTACTCTCCACATAAAACGACACACACAAACTGCCGTATCCTAGCTCCACACAGATGCGTGCCTAAACGTTGCGAACAGCACAGAGAAGAGCATGCTGTGCGAAACCAACCCACGAATGACTCGTCTGAGCCCGTGATATTGGAGTTCCAGATAATATTCACAAAAATTATTTACGGTGCCATCTTCGATTTCTCATTTTGATAATTAAGAATTTGTAAGATGTTTTTCAATAAACGTTTGATGATGAGATGGTCTTATATTTATCCGTAGCACCAACTATTAATTCAAATCCCTTGTTGCTTTGGACGACGGAATTTGTGAGGAGCTAGGATAGTGCAGTTTGTTTGTGTCGTTTTTCGTGGAGAGTACTGTACGCCTTCGTCGAAACCATGAGAGTCGTCCAGGGTTCTTACCTATCGCTTTGCGCAATTCTTCGCTTGCCATTTTCGGTTGTAGTTAGACTTCGTTGTTTTTTGAGTAAATATAGTTTGCTTAGGATAACCGCTTTTAAGCTTGTAAGTCTACCAAAACCTTTTTTTCTCATTGTTCTGCGCTTTTGCCCGTTCTTTGCCCTTCTTAATCACTAAAGTTACAGCTTTTTAAACGTATTTCTTTTTTATTCTTTAACTAACCTAGTGTAACTACATATATAAATGAGTCAGGGTAGGCAGGATTATTTTCGTAAGCTTCAGTGCAAGCTTCTAGCATTAAGGAAGATCAACATCTCCAAAAGTAGGCACCAAATAGCTGAAGTAGACTTTCAAAGGTACACTAAATATTGTGCGGCAATAAAGGAAGAGCTGGAAACATTATTCACTGACGCAAATAGCTGATGGAGAGTTTGCTACAAAATTTTCTATGCCCGCGTAGCTCGAGCTTAGTGGATAGTGGTTCAAAGCGTTTACCCTGACATAAAAACGGAACAAGGCATGAATCACAAAATACATACGAACTATAACGCAGTCTTCACCCCAGATACATTAAGTATCCATGGTTGACTGCGCATTATGTGGGCTTGGATCTATCAGAATAATATCAGACATGAAAATGGACGCCTTCTGTTGGCCCCATTATGGAATCCCTGTCATTTTGTGCCGTTAGTAGAAACGCTAATGGAGAGAGTGCAATTAACGCACGCAGAAGAGACGAAAAACTTAGACGAAATAAGTCCCCCTAGAAAAAGAGCGAAATCAGATAGCTCAAACTCTGATTCAGACTTCCTTCCAGAAAATGTAGCTAGAAATGCAGTCGTTTTGCCCAAAACATTGAAGTCTGTCTCTAATAGTCCCATGAAGAGCCAAGGATTTTCTTGTCTGGTCTGTTCCAAATCCTTTCTCAACAAATAAAATCTAGAGCGTAATGTAGCAAGATTACATAGGGGCCCCAATACAAAAAAATCGCACTGTTGTCCCTCTTGCAAGCGAACTTATAGCTCTGCTCGTTATTTGCAGCTGTATATTACTAAGTGTTCTTCTAGTCAGAGCCATAACAGTGGCGAATATTCAGTAAAAGTGCGTGTTAACTTAATGACAGCTCAATCAGTCCTTGCACAGGGAACCGAAATTGATACATTTCAAGACTATTTAGAAATACGCGAACAAGTAATTGAGTCTTCTAGTACAGAACGCAACAAAACAAAAGGTTCAAGTTTTAAGATTCAATGCCACATGTGCGATGAGTTTTAGTACCCATGTAACTGTCGCCACTCACATGGGGTCACATGATTTCGCTTCGCTTTTCCGGATACTACACAAGCGAAGCTTTTCCGGATGTAACAAAATTTGAACAGTGGAAAAATCTATGGAGGTATATCTTGGGTCAAGCGGCGAGGGAACAGCCAGGGCAAGAACAGCACCGTTTTTAGCTACGTCTGCAACAGGTCGTTTACATATAAGAATTGTAGCACAGACAAGCGTGCTATAAAGTTCCAAAAATCTTCACGTACAGGTGTGCTGCACATCTTTCGTGCAAGCAACAGCACCGAGAAAAAAAACAGAAATCTGTGAAGTATTATCGACATCACCTTTTGCATGATCGATTTTCAGGTAGGAATAGAATGCACAAAGAGACCAGAGACCAGATAATAAAAATGATTCATATAGAGCTTTCAAAAAAAGCCATAGTCGAAAATGTAAGAGGGGAATTAAACCAGTTTAACGTCAACATCGACAAGCTTCTTACGACTAAAGATGTAAGAAATATAAGGCAGACACAACCAAATGAATTTAGGAAGGATCGCTTTGACAGTAAAAGCGTCGAGCTCTTTGTTACTCAAATGTCTATGGCAGACTACAACCCAATCCTGCTTAGTTCTTAGGCTAAACGCACAGAATTGTGTTGATAGACAGTACATACCGTGTAAATCAATATGATTTTGTCTTGACCACAGTAATGGTTCTGGATGAAACAGAAACAGGAGATAATATTGCTTTTCTAATAAGCGACCGTGAAAATGAAAGTGTATAATTACTTCTTTAAGAATATCAAAGAAAGAGTAGGCCAACTTATTCCCAAAGAATTTATGTGCGACATGGCAGACCAGTTCTGGAATGCATGGAAAAATGTGTTTAATGTAAGAAAGAAGCAGAGGCGCATTTGTATTTGACACGTAGAAAGTGATTGGACGAAAAATTTAGAAAAACACGTAGCAACAAAGGATGAGAGCAGGTTTACAGCGGTAATTTTTTTCTTACCGCTATCCGGTAGCTGTAAATAAGATTTTTCGATTATCGTACCGCGATAAATACATACCGGGATATTTTCAGATTGATGCGGTAATCGGTAGCGATAAAAATAAAAAGTGCGATTTAAAGGCTTATTCTAAAAAAAAAGAACTTCAGAACATTCAGAACTTTCCCCTTTATAACGCAATCACCTTGAAGGCAGTAATATGTAAGAGATTCCGGCCTTTGCTGACCTACAGCTTGAAGAAACTGGATGGATACTGATTCACCTCATGCACGTTGGACAGCACTTTTGATGTGTTAGCTGTGGGGCGAATCCATGTTTTTGGCTTGGTTCAGACTTTACGTCTGTCTCGTCCAACAAAATCTCCACAAAAAGAAAGATGTGACTCATTGTAAACAGTGTTCCGGATCTTTTGTTTTTCGGCCAACCCAGATCCTTCACGATCATTGGTCAAGCTCTGCCGATCCAATCTGATCCGTTCTCTCGAGGTTCTGAGAAGATCCCGATCCAGATCGAGAAATTTTCCGATCCGATCCTTTTACGATTTTTTCCCCGTATTCTTTTCAAGTGCAGCGGTAAATAACATCGAATTGCAAGGAAACAAAATGCAAAATACTACAATAATATTTCACATTAACCAGTAAAATTCTGCTGCCTTTGTCAACTACGCGAGTACACTTCTAATACACGTTCGGCACAAGCACAGAGCACACCAGAGACCACATCCCTGTATAAAGTACCGTTACAAGGAAATGTTTTGAAAAGGAGAGAATTCGTGTGCAGCGGAAGAAGTGCTGATAGATTGAGAGAGAAGCATGGAGTAGAAGAAGTAGTGATTGGCTGGTAAGTGGCTGGAAGAAACGTTCGCGTTATACCGATCGCGTTACAACTTGTTGTCAATAAAAATATTTGTCTAACGATACTAATAGAAGAATACACAAACCTTGTTTGTGAATGTTTTTGTGTGGCAATGGAAATCACATTAAAAAGGACGCCTAGACTAATAATTGTTGTGAATGGATTTTGACGCAATGCACTTTTGGTGAACGACAAAGGCAACTGTATTGTTGAAGGTACGAACGAAGACTGACTAATAGGAAAACAGGGGGTATAGAGGAAAGGTTACCACAACCGAGAAACAATAAGAGCAAGTGCTGAGTTATCGAATTTCGGACCAGCACAACACCCCCCCCCCCTCGAAATTCGGGTGACTTCTCTTGTTTAGGAAATATATTTTCACCACTTAACTTACATCCACGAGACCCATCCCGTTGATGCAGTAGTTGTGCTTCGGTGCCGGTAACGCTTCCGTTAGGGCATCAGCTACCATTTCTTCTGTCAGGCGGTACAGGGGCAGGATTTCTTTTCTCTCTAAAGCTTCGCAGATGAAGTGATGACGCACATCGATGTGCTTGGTACGTGCGTGAAAAACAGGGTTCTTCGCAAGTTCCCCTGCCCCACGATTATCGTTATGCAGCGCGTCTGGTCCCTGGGGTGTATTCAGCTCTGTCAGAAAATTTCGCAAATAGATGGCTTCTTTTGATGCTTCGGATAGAGCCATGTATTAAGCTTCTGTTGATGATAAAGCCAGCGTCCTCTGTTTCCGAGCCTCCCAACTTACGGCAGCACTAGCCAATTTGAACACATAGCCAGTATATGATCTCCTATTATCCGGAAAGTTGGCCCAATCTACATCAACAAATCCTTGGACACCATCTTCGTCTCGTCCATATCTCAATCCGAAAGCTGAAGTTCCTTTGAGATACCGCAATACCCTTTTTGCCGCACACCAGTGCACTTCTTCGTAACAGGTGTTGAATTGACTCACCGCGCCAACAGCGTACGAAATGCCAGGCCTAGTTGAGACCGCAAGGTACATAAGGCAACCGATTAGGTTTTGGTAAGGGTAATGAATTTCATCCTTCATTTCGTGTTGTGGCTTTCTTAATACTTCGTTTGGGTTCTTTGGGCTAGCCACAGGGTTGCAGTCGGACATGCCAAAACGCTGCAACAGCAACTCAATGTACTTCTGCTGTTTCATAGTAATGGCTCCTCTGTCAATGTCCTGCTCGAACTCTATTCCCAGACAATAATGGATCTGACCTAGGTCTTTCGTTTGAAAGGTGTTTCTAAGGGGTTATTCTCACCTAGAGCATAAGCCCTTATGCCTATGCTTCACTTGTGCTCCTCTGGGCCTACCTACTGTCATTGTCAGCTAGAGGTGGAGACAAAGCCAAAGCTTTGTTTACCACCTAAAGTTGTTTACCCTCTGACAACTTGCTCAGCCCCCTTCTTTAGTCCAACCCTTTTCCGCCGATGAAGGTACGAGAGATAGCTGGAACCAGGGAAAGTGTATTGTTCACCCTTTGTGCCTCAATTATGTAGCACTTATGCCCTTATGCTGAACCCCTAAGACTCGACTATTGAGAATAACCCCTAAGACTCGACTTGATCATCTGCCTCGTATCCGGGCTGTTTGTCGCAATAAATATGTCGTCGACATAAATTCCAACTATTACGATGGATTCGTTCGCCGTCTTTATGTAGACACACTTGTCAGTCTTCAATGGGGAAAGGCCTAATTTATTAAGTTCTTCGTCCAAACGCAGATACCATTGTTGCCCTGATTGCCGAAGGTCATATATGTCCTTATTTAGCCTGCAAATCTTATCGCCCTGTTTCAGCTCTTGCAGCCAATCGCGAACAATATTCAAGGCTTGAGAGCTGGACCCTTTACTATCGAACTTTGAAACGTATTCTTCAAGAAGCGATACCATCTCATCAGGAACTTCCATATATACTTCCTTTTCAATCTTTCCGTCCAAAAAAGCTGTCACCACATCCATTTGGTGGACTTCTAACCCCTTTTTGGCTGCAAGTGCCATAAGGGCTCGGATCGAGCCCATTCTAGCTACGGGCGAGAAGGTCTCTTGATAATCCACTCCTTCGAGCTGCGAATATCCTTTAGCTACAAGGCGGGCTTTTCTTCTTTCAACCTGTCCATTCGCGTTAAACTTCGTTTTCAAAACAAATCGGTTTCCGACCGGACTACGATTCGCCGGACGATCAACTATGTCCCACGTGCCGTTGACCATGTGGGCAATGAATTCTTCCATGATTGCCGCTTTCCACTCCTTGCTATTGTCTCCTTTCAACGCCTCTTTGAAACTGAGCGGATCGCTAGTACCAGATCGACATGCTGTTCAGCTGCGGGTTCGACAGGCGCTTGCGACGTCGCTGGAACTGATGCAAACTTGCGAATTTTCCTTGGCCTACCTGCTTTCCCAGTTCTCTCTATGCGTGGCCTACCAGGCAGATTTTTCTTTTTAGCCGGAATCAGCGACTCGACATCCGCACCGGAGCTGTCATTCGGGGCTGTAAGGTAATTCGAGTCGGCAGGAATCTCCAAATCAACCTGCTCCTCTCCTTCATAAGTACCGTTCTCTTCCCTAAAAGGCTTAGGAGTGGCGCACCGGTCAACTTGCAGAATCTCTTCATATTCTTCTGCAGTTTGACATCTGTCAAGGAATTTGACGTCTCTACTTACTATTACTCTACGCTCAGACGGTGACCAAAGTCGATAGGCTTTCGCTTCAGACGAGTATCCCACGAACACACATTCCTTGCTTCTCGGTGCAAATTTGTCTTTAGTCTGATTCTTGTTAAGAACGAGGGCCAAGCATCCAAATTGCTGACAGTGCGCAACTGTTGGCTTCTTCCCGGTCCATATCCTGTGGGCCGTTTCGCCTCCTAGCGCTCGTGATGAACAACGATTCCTTACGTAATTTGCCGTTGAGATGGCTTCAGCCCAGGATCTTGGTTGTAGGTTTGACTGTATCAACATACAGCGAGCGGCGTCTAACAGCGTCCTATTTTTGCGCTCCGCAACACCATTTTGCTGAGGCGTGTATGGGACCATTGTTCTGCACCGTATACCTTCCTTCGACAGGTACCTGTCGTATTCTTCGTTGCAGAACTCTTTGCCATTATCCGCTTGCAAAAACTTGATATTGTTACCGGTTTTATTCTCTGCTGCAGACTTGTAGGCATTGAATGCGGCAAATACGTCGCCCTTCTTCCGCATAAAGTGAACTTCAGTCCAACGGGACTTATCGTCTACAAATACCGCAAAATATCGGGATCCTCCAATCGACTCCGTTCGCATAGGGCCGCTTACATCAGCGCGCACTATTTCCAAAATATCCGATAAACGTTCGAGGTTCCAATGGCTATTGGGATCGTTGATGGGGAAAGGGGTTTGGGCTAGTTTTCCCTTTACGCATGTTTCGCACATGTCAAATTGGTCCGTGACGTTAAACGTTAGTCCCCAAGCCTTTTTCTTAATCGCCATCTCCCGCAATTGTGCCCTATTCAAATGCCCAAGTCGCTCGTGCCACTCCATGGTGTTTGACTTCTTCCGCGTTTCACAAAATGCATTTGCGCTTTCGACGAAATACAGGTCTCCCTTTCTCTGTGCGACCATGATTGCTTCGCGGTTTCCCGTCATAACGTAGGCTGCATTCCTTTTAAAGACGATCGTAGCCTTTGTCAACGATTTTTCCGACTCACATGAGATTATTTTCAACTCTGGGACATAAAGAGCCTGCTTTAACGTCGCGTTGACTCCATCACTGATTGCGATTTTCACGTCGCCTAATCCAGTTATTTCGGCCGTCTGGTTGTTAGGTAGGTGGAGAGCTTTGCGAAGCGGTTTGACACTCGAAAAATAATTTGTCTCGGATGTCATATGGGATGTCGCTCCACTATCTAGGCACCACAACTTCTTTTCAGGTAGGTTCGAAGCATTATGCAGGGCGTATTCAACAGCCGCGTTTGAATCCTCTTTGTCATCCATAACAGGCTTCGGCGCTGGACACTCGACCGCCTTGTGACCAGGCTTCTTGCAACGGTAGCATCTGAACTTAGCCCCTTTGAAGGCTTGCTGCTCGGTCTCTTTCGATTTGACATACGATTTGACATACGATCATTGAGAATAGATTCAACTTTAGATGAAACAGTTGTTAATTCTTCCCAGGTGAGACGTCGTCGTCCTAGAACCTTTTTCAGACCGGTCTTCGCTAAGCAAACTATACGTTCCCACATACCACCGAACCAAGGAGCTCGCTTAGGAATGAATTTCCATTTCATGCGTGCATTATTTAAATATTCACGAAGTTCGGGGTCGCTAGCCAGAGTCATAAGATCCTTGGCCACACTCTCGAAGGTTAGAGCGTTATCGGATAGCATAACTGTTGGTAAAGTTTTCCGGCTGATGAATCGACGGAAGCCCAGAAGAAAGACGAAAGCGTCCATATTAGGTAAGAGGTCACGATGTACCGCTCGAGTAACCGCATAGGTGAAAAGGCAAATATAACATTTGCTTAACTGCTTGTCGGGCTACTTTACGAATAGGTGGCCAGCGTGACCGACCCCTGTTACCTGGAAAGGGTTGAAGGGTTTAAGTCTATCCTTATGCCTAGTGCACACTGGAATGTCAGCCGTGCCGTGTATGCCGTGTATGCCGTGTATGTTGGCACAGCTGACACACATCGACACACGTCGATTTACACTGGAATGTTGGCACAAGGCAGGGGGTGTGTCTTTCTTGTTGATTGTTGTTGAAAATAAACATGGCTTCCAGACAAGAAACTCTGCGTTCTGTTAAATTAATGCCTCTTTTAAATGATTTGGTTGTGCTTCAGTATTTACACGATGAGGAAAACAATAAAAGGACCTGGGTCCGTGATTATCTCTCTGAAGAATATGTATATCATGTATACGTTATTGCGGTAGGAATAAAAATTTTAAATGTAGGGCCCGAGAGAAAAATGGGGACTTTGGTAATTTAATGCTGGAGTTGAGAATGAACCAAGATGCAAACGGACCGTTAGGTTTCTTTGAATTATTAAGGGTAACGCCGAAACAATTCGACAACCTGCTTGCAACGGTAGAGCCCTTTATTGCTAAGCAAAATACAAATTTCAGAAACAGCCTTCCTTCAGGACTTCGCCTAGGCGTAACTCTCAGGTGGAATTTCTTCTATAGCGCTGTTTAATTACCAAGTTCTAAAGTACCTATATTTAGATACTTACGTACTGGCGACTTGCAAAAAAGCAATTCCTATGCTTTCCGGGTTAGCCGGTCTTCAGTTTCAAAAATTCTTCGAGAAACTTGTGTTGCCCTTTGGAAAGTGCTGCAGCATACAGTCTTGCCGTGCCTAACTAAAACCCAGTGGCAGCACATCACTGATGAATTCTGGAACATCTGGAATTTTCCAAATTGCTTAGGTGCCATTGATGGAAAGCACATAAGGATACAGTGCCCGAAGAATACCGGATCCAGATATTTTAATTACAAGGGCAAGTTTAGTTTTGCCCTCCTCGCAACATGCGACGCGAGGTATAAATTTACGTACGTCGACATTGGCAGCTATGGCGGTATTAGCGATGGTGGTGTATTTGCGTGTTCAAAGCTCGGTAGAGCTTTACGCACAAATACTCTCGACATCCCCAACAGACTGCCCCTCCCTAACACCGACCCCGAATTGGGCGCATTTTTCATCGGTGACGAAGCCTTTGGGCTCAACCACCGGATGATGCGTCCATTTTCTCGGCGGGATGTCAGAAGACTCGACGAAGAACAAAAAATTTTTAACTACCGTCTTTCCCGAGCTCGAAGGACTATCGAAAATACGTTCGGGATTGCTGCGAGTAGATGGCGAATTCTGCGCAGCGACATTACAGCTGACGTGGAAAACGCCATTTGCTACGTGAAGGCAATCGTATGCCTACACAATTACTTGAAGGCGGAAGATGACGCGAAGCCGCCTGCTGAACGTCTGTACTCTCCTCCCAATTGTGTCGAACAAGAAGATCATAATGGAAACATTGCTATGGCCAACTGGAGAAGTGCAGCAAATTCTTTGGAAAGTAGCAGACGGCTTGGAAGTAATAATGCAAGCAAGCAGGCTTACGCCCAGCGTGATGTCCTTTCTAATTTCTTTTTAACACCAATCGGAAGCTTACCTTGGCAGTGTACGGTAGTAAATAGAGGAGCCAATTAAGTTTATTCTTTAACAAAATAACCGGATTTTTTTTATTAAACTGTGTTCAGAGCTCTTCAATATCCAATGTAGATACATTTCGTAACCACGTAAAAAAACAAACAAGTCCATTGTTTAATTCTTTTGTTGGAAACCTATTAAACACATTTATAATATTTCTTAAAAACAGAATATTTTTCAGAAAATAATTACCAAACTCCACTTGACCAAGACTATAGGTTGAAAAAATCTATGTTTTCAATTGTCAAATAAATGGTCCTCCTGCAAGTCTGTTATGATTGCATTGATTTGACGTTTCCCCTGTAGGAATCTTTTCTTCGTTAACTTTTTAAGAGCCATAGCGGACGCCCTCATAAACGCGTCAATTTCGTCTTCAACTGGAGGTTGCATCAGCATTGTGTTTATTTCAGCACGGGTTTGGTTAATAGCATCTAAGATTGGAGTTTTGCCGTCCGATTTCCTCTTCTTTGCATTGGAAGGTGCACAAGAACTTTTGGAAATCGCGGAGGATGAGGATGAAGTGGATGCCCTGCTAGGGCCGGACTCCATCTGGTGTATGTCTACAGCAAAGTCTTCCTCCTGAACATAATACTGAGCGTGTTGTTGCTTTTCCGTAAATTACAAGGCAAAAGTTAATTACCCTCCAGTCATCCGTATTTTCTATTGGGACTTCTACTTCAAAACTATCGTCACACATCTGTGTGACAATCATCTGGTCTTCGACAATATCTAGAATGGATGTTGTCCTATTGAAAGAGAATTGTTTGAAACGAGCGACTTTTCTTTGGTTACATACTCACTATTCTCCATATGGTCTTTTAAAAAAGACACAGCTTCAGAAAACCGCCATTTCTTAGTTGAGCCACCTGACCCAGAAGGCAATTTTTTGCTTTCCCTGCTATAACGTTGGCGCAAAGTAGTCCAACGCTTTTTTTGCTGCATTCGGTCCTTCACCTGAATTAAATAACTAAGTTTATCTAAAGAATATGTCAAGACAAAAGTTTACCTAGCAAGCCAAGTTCTGGTCAAATCTTATTCCAAGTATTTTCCGCTTTAATTGAATCCTTGTATGACCTGTCGTTTTTGTCGTACAAGTGACGATTCTCTCGTACTAAGTCAGTTAGCTTCTCTTCCAGTGACATTTGCGTTTACACTTGAATAATAATAAAATTTACAACTCAAGCAAGCAAATGTGGAGAAGGGAGCACGAAATTCACAACAACAACAAAAGAGACGGACCAGCCCACCATCTGTGATTGGCGGAAAGGCGTAAGTCAGTTGTGCTTGTATGCCAAAAGTTGAGCAGTGCTCAACTTGTATGTCAGACCGCTTATGTCGGTGTGTGCCGAAATTTTCTGGTTTGTTTACTAGTTGTATGTCGTATGTTGTGGATGTTGACATAAACGACATTCTGGTGTGCACCAAGCATTAGGCAACGGTACTGGCGGAGGGTAACAGTACGGACTTCCTCTAACCTTTCGGCAAATAACGCATTTGCTCGTGACACTACGTGCCAATTGGCGTGCAGAAGGTATTCAATATGATTTTCGGAGGTGGCGGACAGTAGAGTTGATCCCCGAGTGCAGAGTGTCCAGGTGAGCCTTCTTCATTAACAGTTTAGACGCTGCTGAGTGTTTAGGTATGAGTGTAGGGCAAATAGTGTCGTATTGAAAAGGGGCATTAGTCAGTCGTCCCTTGCATCGAACAATTCGTTATGCGTCAAAAAATAGATCAAGCTGGGAAATGAGGGGACTAAGGCTACGTTCCCATCTACCATCTGAACACGTGTTAGAGGACAAAACCAGCACGGGTTGACAAACACGACCGTTCTCACTTGGCGACCACGTGCTAGAGACCGTTTTGGAAACTCGCTCTTTCAACCCCATTTTCGTTCTGTGTTGAGCTCGCAGTTCCGTGTTGAGATGTTGTGACCCAACGCGTAAAGAGGGAGTTACGTAAATTGTAAACAAACACTCCGTACGATTGCATGACGCTTCGTGATTTTCTGTTGTATTTGAAGTAAAAATATAATACAAATTCTAGAAATCAATTGACCATTTACTCTCTAGAGGCTCATTACTTTATAATATCCTGATAAAAGTAATTACATACGTATTGTGCACTTTGGTTGCAGAGAACTGTAAAAGTAATCATAGCTCAGACTTTTAAATAGTGTTTATAAATCTTTCCCCTTACAACAAATATATTTGTCTACATAGATATACATAAACAGATGGGCGAACCAAAGAGAAAGCGAAATGTCTGGGGAGTAGAGGAGACGAGATTGTTTATTAGTCTATGGGGTGAGCCAGAAATGCAGGCCAAGTTCGATGGAATGACGAGGAAAGAGCCTCTTTATAAGGAGTTGGAGTCTCAAATGATGGCCCATAATTTCACTCGTTCATTTGAACAAATAAGGGAAAAGATTAGGAACGTCAAGAGGGAATATCGAGATTCCCTGAAGACGATTTCGTAGAGTGGAGCCGGAGACATTTATGCAGATTATAACACCTTCTTCCAGGAGATGGACCTTTTATTGGGGAAGCGCCCGTCTTCCAATCCAGTAGAGGTATTGGATTCTGTAGAGTTAGTCATCCCAATGCCTCCTTGCGCTACACCTACAGATGACTTCAGTGAAGTGGCAATAGTTTTGCCAAGTGATGCGGAAGGTAATTAGTGTAGCTTATTGGTAACGTTAGGTAATACTAAATTGACTGTAGAGGTACAGTAGTGTCAGAAAAAAACTGAGCGTTTTGGACAGTTATGGCAAAAGCGATTCCAGCCACGGCCAAAAGCTGTCCTCGATATCCCCAATGCAGTACTCAGGGGAGGGAACGCTATGGGGATTACCCCCACCACCACAATTACTCGCCTTCCTTGACAGTTCTATGATGATATTTTGTAAGTTGGGGAGACAAGGGTTTCGGATTTACTTTTACTTTCTTTACTAGTAGGACGATTACAATCAAGACCAATTGAAAACAGTAATGAAAATCTGAGCACAAGGTTATTTTCGATTCCAAAGTGAGATTTATTTTCGTAAGAATGAAGGTCAGGGTTATTTGCACAATGACAATAAACCGTAATCTAATTAATAATATAACGCATTTATTTGGCTTTATACCTTTGGATTAGATTTAATTTTACTAACCTCGATTTCTTACGGTTTTTGTTACATTCTCGTTAGTGACCTAGGGTGTTTTTGCAATACAAAAAGTGCAATTCCTTGGTGAAAATCAGTTACTCAACTTTAGCTAACCCGTCTAGCTATTCTTCGCTGTAGATTTATTCATAGTTTAGATAGCTAAGTGCCAAAGTTTCATGGCTCCCCAACTAAATATTCAAGAGAGAGGCCGAATCGTAGGCTTGCATCAAGGGGGATTCACCGTATCAGAAATAGCGAGAGATATCCGTGTCTCTGAGTTCACGGTTAGAAAGTGGATTTACCGTTATCACGAAGTAGGGAATATCAAGCGAAAGGTAAGAGAAAACATTAAAAAAGCACTAGTCAGAAAAGAAGTAAATGTTTAGATTGGGTCTGGTCGCCCTCAGCACATGACAGACGAAAACAAACAAGTTGCTATTGCGAACGCTGTAGCGTTCCCTAAAAAAACAATGCGGAAACTGCTAAATGTTGCAAATCTCGAAATATCCCGACAAACTGGGTATAGGGTTTTGAACGATGTCGGGATTCACCCGCGTAGACAAGCAAAGAAATTCGTTCTTAGTGAAGCTCACAAGGTGCAACGTTTAAACTTTTGTCAACAATTTGGAGGTGTGAGTGACGACTTTTGGGCACAAGTTGTCTTTTCGGACGAAACAACGATATCGTCTGTTTCCTATAACTCATTGCTGGTTTATGGAGAATTAAACTAATTCCGCTTTAAATGTTAATTATTTTTAATTCATTGACTATTTAGAACAACCAGCGTTTTAATGAAAATTTCGTTTCTAACTCGTGCCTAAGTGGCAGATATGCCGTTTCTGCTTTCGCTTGGTTCTCTGCAACTTCTGGCTTAAGCACTATTATTCGAGCAGACAATTTTAACTCGCAGGCCTACCTCGAGGTGCTACGTCAGGAAATTCCTGTCATGAGGGCAGTAGTTGGCCATAATTTCATATTCCAACAAGATAACTCGCCAATCCACAAAGCCCGGGTTGTATTGGGTTACCTGCGGGAAGAAGGAGTGGCGCTTCTTCCACATCCTCCCAGATCACCCGATCTTAATCCGATAGAGAATGCCTGGGCATATCTCAAACAGAAAGTCAAGGTAGGATAAAATTATTGCACTTCAATAGTGTAATCCAATAAGTCTATCTTCCCTTTTATTTAGTCAGAAAATCACAGCAATAAGGAGGAGCTTTGGAACGAAGTTGTCCGAGTTTGGGACAAGATGGTACGGAAACCAGATTTATGCAATGCGTTGGCATTCTCTATGACCAAGCGAATGAGAGCTTGCATTAGTAATGCCGGAGCTATGACTGAATACTAATTTTCAAGAAGTTGGAGTGTTTTCTTTTTTTAAAAAAAATGTTTTGTAAAAATATCTTTTAAAAGGGTTTAAAATAAGGTGTTCGAAATGGGTTTTATAACCGGTGTTTAGTGTATGGTTGTTGTCATTTACAAAATTCTGAAGAATATGAACGGGATTCCTTATTCCTTAAGTTGTGTTAGACTTAAAACGTAACAATTAAAAGGAAAGCAAGAGAGAAGTAACTTTATTCCCTTCCTTCCGCTGTTAATGAGTCCTTTCTTGGAAGAGGTCTTTCCCCTTAAGAAGCCTTGGAAGAGGCTTCTGAGCTAGGACGGCTTTCAGCAATAACCAGAAAGGGCCTACAAGGACTGTCCCCGAATTACTGAGTTTTTTTTCTGACACTACTGTACAAAGCAAGGAATCAAGCCTTCATGATACAACGTCGCCTTCAAGAAAGCGAAGGAAAGTCGAAGAAATTAGAAGCTTAGAGTCAACACTCCAGACATTTTTGGAGCGTGATGCTGAGTATTTGGACCAGCAGCGGCAGATCCTCCAGGCGTTGAATGTGCAAAATGAAAAGGAAGAAGCGTGGCGCGCTAAGGAAAACGATCGTCGTCAACGAGAGGAAGAACGTCTTCAGAAGGAAGAAGAGCGTCGTCAACGGGAAGAAGAACGTTCAGCAAGAGAGGAAGTATTGCGCAAGAAAGACGAGGAAAGGAAGGATAAGATCTTGGATTTGATGGCAAGGCTTGTGGGGGAAAAATAAAAGAAAAAAGAGAAACGTTACAAAAGACGTTCAAATGAGAAAGAGACGTTCACAACGTAACTGTTTTTATATATTCAACAGTGCAATACAAAAGTGCGAAATCACGATTTTTTAAATTGTATTATTTAATTCGTATATGCGCGCAAAGCATTTCTGACTGCAACTGGTAATTCGGCAGCTGCTAGACAGGTTGCTTCTGATTCCTGCGGACGTCGTAAGGGATCGTTGGGAGGCATTATGAAGCAGGAGTCGAAGAGGTCACCTTGATTTTCACAAATATTGTGCAGGATGCAGCAGACGTATACAACACGATTAATTATCTTAATGTTCGTGTCGTTTCTTTTAAGAAGGCAACTCCAACGGAATTTTAATTTGCCGAATGCCCTCTCGACACCCATTCTATTACTGCTCAGGATGTTGTTCAAGCGCTCCTTCTCGGCCGTTATGCCATGTGTAGGAAACGGCTTCAAAAGCCAAGGAAGTAGCGGATAGGCCGCATCGCCAATAATTTAGTAAGGGACATTTACAACAGTGATTCTTTTTGTGGTATTTGGAAACAACACCCTCTGCTGCCAATGACGGTAAAGTTGGCTCTTCGCAAAAATCCTCGCGTCGTGGACTGACCCAGGCCAAACAACATTCATATTTATAAACCGTCCGTGAAAGTCAACACGGCTAGTAAGACAATGGTATAGTTTCCTTTCCGAACGCAGTAGTAATCGCTGGCATATTCCGCCGGTTGATGCCCGACACCAAAAAATGTAACTGACTGCGGACTTACCGAATGACGGAGGACCAATGATAAGTTATGGAAATAATACTGCATTACCCAAAACCACCTTCCCACTTCCAAATACTCAAACTCAGGGGTGTTGAGTTCTGTTATTCTACAGCACAGCTGATCCCGGTATTTAGGGTTGGCACCGCCCCTTTGTTAGGTCCCCTTCTTTATTCTAGTTTACTGTAATTCCCCTTGAACCCGGTGACCTTCCCTGCGAACGCATTTCGTCCTGTCAGGGGTTTAGCGTGATACGTAGGTAGTAGCTTTTTGTTAGACAGGAGAATTTTGTAAGTTCACAGGATGGAAACCGAGGTTATAAAGGCAGGTGGCGAGCTGGACTAGTATATATAGTCCAAGTTCGGCCACAGTAGGGAGGGGTAGTTGAAGTCAGCTTCCCTCCGAGGTAAGTCCTCGTTAAAAGACTACAGTAGGGTAGTTGTAACAGAGCCTTCCCTCAGTTAGGTGCAGAGTTTAGATACCAAAATCCCCAGGGTTTGTCCCAGTAAAGTGAACTCTTTGAATCTCCTTGTTTTCGGTACTGACGAATTTGCCTTTAAAGTCTTTTAGTTTTGAATAAAGCCTTTTCTAAATTTCGAGTCACGTGTGTGTCAATGGTTCGCTAACTTTAACCTAACCGCTTAAGTCCACTCAACTATAACAGGGGGTACAAAGCCAGGTAACCACGTGGAAGTATCGTGTGATGCTTGACAAGGTTGTGAGGTGAAGCTTCGTCAAAAACCGAAGAACGAGAGACAAAAAGACTGGGGAGAAAGCAACTTTTATAGCTTTGCTGAACGAAAAAGTTCCACGTTATAAAGGTTACGTTGTCGCAAAAGGAAAACTTAGCAGTATAGAAGGGAGTTGAACAAGGGTGGAAAAGGATAAGGTCAAGCTAAGGTCATGTCAAAAAAAAGAATAAATTGAAAGGAAAAGAACAGTTCGAAACTTCCACAGTGTGTCCCATCTATAGCATCAACGCACTGCGGCATTTTTTTTTTGCAAATGCAGGCGATTATTTATTTTCAAGAAAGTAAAGGGGCCTCCGCAGTCGCGTGGCCCAGGGGCCCTCCGACTGCCTTAAGACGGCACTGCGTGGTCTGATTCCAATGAGACCAATGGAACTTGTTGACCTTGCATTTTCGTTTACAGACGCAGCTGGAATGAAATCCGAAAGCCTGTAACTTCAAGCTCGCCAATTCATCCATTAGAATGTTTAATGATCCCTTTATTACGTATTATATCCAGTTATCCCAAAAAGGAACGGTTATGAAACAAAACGTAAACTGGGTTTCATTGGCCAGCGCCAGACTCCCAACCACGCCCGGTTTCAAAACCAGAGCTCCCAGGTACCCAATAAACTTTTTGCTTCCCTTGCCCGTTCTTCTCACCTGCCCGGAATTGTCCCTTTCCCCATGCATAATAACTTGAATAGGAGGTTTTCTCAGATTTTTACACCAAAACCAATTCCTTTCTTACGTCAATTATTCGAAATAAATTCAACGAAACGATAAAAGCGTAAAGAACCTGTAGAATGCCAAATAGAATGGTGACAATGAAAGTGGAGTAAATTGTGGCCTCATTTGACGCAACATGTTCCTGTGATTACGTCAAGTGAACAGGGGGATTACGTCTTCTTGATGCACTACAGTTCAAATAAACGGGTACAGCATAGGCATGCAACACATCGATCAGCGTATCATTTTTGTGAACTATTTACACAGACACAGCTGAAAAATGTATGCTGCTCATAAATATATGGTACAACGGACGACAGGACCGCGCAGGGACTGTACCCGCTATTTTCGTAACAGATTCTGCAGAGTCCCAGCTTGTTAGCGAAGGCGAAAATATCACGGTGTCTATTGGGGTGTAGTGAATTAAAAGGTAAACTAAGGAAGCTGCGGTGAACGGCGAGGCGAGCCATGGTTTGTAATGCATCTCTTCGCATTTGCCAACGTCGAGTCGTAAATGACTCTTTCGTCAACATTCATACTTTTCCACTGCGTGACGGCAAGAGCTTCGGCGGCGCATTTTTCTATTCCCTATCTTTCTTTAACTTGACAAGCTTTTATCAAAAGGATTACGTAGTGGGCAGGAAGATCAAAGGTGCCGGCTTTTATTGCTTTGATTGTGTCCGAAAGAGAGTCCCCGGGTTTTGTGTGTGAGCGTGTGTGTGTGTGTATCCCTACAGCAACTACGGTGTTCATCCCCTTGTGGCTTTTTTTTGAACTAATGGCTTTTGACCTATCCATCCCATATAAGATTCGTGGGTTGAGAGACCGAAAAGAGATCCGAAAACGAGGACAGACGGAGACTCTCCACGTTGTAGTAATTTAAAACAAAATTATGTGTAGGAAAAGGTTTTTTCTTCCAGGTTTCGTGACTCTTTCCATCTTTCGGTATCAGCGACATATTTCCTCCATTCTCGGTATAATAATGGAATTGAAAAAGGGAATTCAACACTCATTGAGGTAGAAATCAAGTTGCAGAAGATGCATATGTTGCATCAGTTGCATAAGTTTTCTATACATAATAACTGAAAATGGTATGAACGAGTTTCAAATGAACCGATTGTTAGAACGTAATTTAACTATTATAGGTTTTAATTATTAAGTTTTTTGCGAAAGTCGCCAAGAGGAAAGAAACCAGGCCTACGGAATGTAAGGAAAATTAGATTGGAGTTAAAAGATACAAAACACCTTTCCGTATAGTATGGCCAGTGCATGCATAGAATCCTATCTAGGTATTAAGAGTTCATATTTTTAGTCAGAGCCTAAAAATTAAACTCAAAAGGCTATTTGGAAATTATGCTTGAGAGGGTACCAATTATGAGAGCTTTACTTGGGGAAAATTTTGTTTATCAGCAAGATAACTCGCCTATCCACAAAGCTTTTAATGTCATGCAATTCCTCCGGGAAGAAGGAATAACACTTCTTCCGCACCCTCGTAGATCTCCGGATCTCAACCCAATTGAAAATGCTTGGACATTTCTCAAGCGGGAAATTAACGCAAGTCTTAGTAATGGTTCGAGTAATAGTTATCTCAAAAGCATGCAAAATATAGCCAAAAAATGTAACGAACAAGGAGTTGTGGACTGAAGCTGAGCGAGTCTGGGAAACGATTACCCGAAAACATGAACTGTGCATTATGTTGGCTTTTTCTATGCCTCAACGCATTAGAGATAGCGCAGATGATCATAATGGTATCACTAAATACTAAAAAGATGTTCTTGGATTACCAGAACTTTCCCCTTTCGACGGTAAAATGTAGATAATTTTTTAAGAATATTTATTTTCATACGTTTGTTTTCTAGACTGATCCAGTGCTCGGATAATTTGTTAAACGAAGACTAGTGATTTTATTTAACAGAAGTCCTGCCCTTAGTTTCCGGTGTTTCAAAATATATCCAGAGCGCGCACATAATGAAAAACATACATTAAAAAGCAAAATACAATACCATACCCGGTAAATAGATAAATAAGATGAGTGTAGCACACGTTTGCGCACGTTTCCTTCCTCATATATGTTTTAAGTGCAGTGCCACGGCCTTCGCAGACCACTTCAGGCACTGCCTGCACATGCCCGCGCGCAGAGTACCTGTTTTCCTCGCCGTTTTTCCCTCTACTATACATCCTCCTACATATTCTTGACAAATTATCAAAAGAAGATGTTGCTCCATACTTACAAGCATGGGCACGAACAAACAAGCACGAACACTGATGACGAGAAATATGTGTCGATCAATGCTCCCAACGCACAACAAACCTTTAAAACATGTTCTATACAAGACTGCAACAGCACGTAGCCCATTAAAACTTGGGGGAAATGCCCAGGGTCTACAGACTACTGGGGGTAAGACTACAGAAGGAACGTGAGGACAGCACACCGGCAGGACCCTAGGCCTGAACGGAATCGACGTCTTCCTGTGCCTACCATGCACTGCCCAGACCATTACCGCTTTGCTGGGAGCCTTATTCTCTCTCAGCCCTTTCTCCCTCAGCAAAAACAACAAGAACAAAACAACAAAACGCGAAGCTACTCCTTCTCCTCCCATTCCTCCTAAGCCAGCAGATACCCATGGAACATGGGGTCCAGACCTAACCCTTTCCACTGCTTCCCGACGTACCCAAAAAAAGCTGGTCCCAGTAGGCGAACCCCCCCCCCCACGCGGGGAGTTTCCTCCACTCGCGAAATCCCAGTACCCACCTGAAAAAAAGAAAACAAAACACGGGAAAACTTAAAGAAAGAACTAAAATAGAAAATAAAGACTGGGCCTGAGCCCCGACGCCTACCACATTCACTTCCACTGGCCCAATCATCGAAACCAAAGTCGTCAAAACATGTGTTTGCTTCACAAAGGATATTCAAGATACAGCCGTTCTTCCCTCCCTCCCCCTCGCCCAAGAAAACATAACAGCAAAGAATAATAAACCCCACATGTACCCCCCCCCCCCGAAAAAACGGCGTAAGATCGTAATAAATAAGGAACACGAAGAACATGAAGCAACACTGTTTGAAGCAGCAACGTGCTGGGGCATACGACGACACGAGCGAAGAGCGACTTCCTTCCCTGGGGCTCGAAGGGCTTCTCACTGCGGTCTAAATTCATCTCCCAGGCAGCTTCGTGCTGGTTTACCCACCTTAAGTCACTGCAGGCCATCTCCAACGCACGCAGCAGTTCAAACCAACCTAAAGGTGGAGAAAAACGTGGAAAGCCCAACACGTGGAAGTACAGTACTCGGCACATCAAACGATCCGGACAAACCGTTTGGTGCCTAACGGCCCGGCAGTTCCGCGAGCGGTGTCCCTCTTTTCCGTCGTCCGAACGTTTGACTCGCAACAACGCTTCCTCCCAGTGGCGTGGGACGTTAGCAATAGTACGGTTTCTTTGAGTCGTTTTATGTGCGGAGTACTGTATGACCTGAATGACACACTGTAAAAAGGAGAGAGTAATTTGCTGTTCTTAATTTAAGCATGTTTATTGTGACTGTGGTTTGCTGATTTGTATTTTCCGTTTGTGTATTGTGACTTTGACTTATGCATGTTTTGCGCTTTTATGCGTTAAATTTGAACGTTGTTTGTAATACTGAATGTAAGAAGAAAGCAGTTTTTAATACATGTAACAAATCAAGAAGTAAAGTAAGGTTTCCAAATTAACAACCCCAAACAATGGGTATAGAATGAACCGATTATGGGCGTTAATTCAACCGAAAAATAGTAGATATAAACCCCTAACTTCAATGCTGCCTATAACCCCTTTTTTGGGGGGAGTTAGCCTACCGATTTTCGGGGTTCTATCAAATACCGTTTATAGGTATTTGTTTCGCGCTAATCCTGTGCCCGCGCTTTTAGGTGCTTTTTCCACCGATTACCGAAGAACTTTTCTTACAGTGTACCAATGGCGGTTTGCAGGATCCACAACAGAAAAATACTACGACACTAACTATAACTCCATGGACAAGAATCACATGTTACAGCTCATAACTAAAGGTATAAAAAAGAACGAAAATAAAAACATATACACACGCCAAGTAAGAGACCTAGATGACTTGGAGGAGCAGACACACTCACCCAAGGCAAAGGGAACGGAGTCCTCAAGGAAAGTAAGTCAGTTGTCCAAAAAGAGACAAGAAAAACAACAATAACAATAGCTATAGGGAAAATAAGAATAATAACCAAAATAAGAATACGACGAACACTAAAAATAAGAAAACCAATAATTATACGAAGAATAAACAGAACCCTAACAAGACTATGAATAACAATAACTATGCTTAGCATAAGACTAACAGTAATGAGAACAAACATAAGAAGAACACTAAGAAAAAGTCGAAGAGGAAGAACAAGAATACCACTAAGACGAGGAAAATAAGAAAGAATCACAAGCTTACCGATAAAAGAGAACAAAGTCCTGTAGCAAGTAACTTGTTGAAGAAGAGACCAAGAACACGTGGTGCGGCAATGGCCCAAAGACAAATGAAAGGGAAAAATCGTAAAACGCGGACCACCAGACTTCCTCATCAACCGCGCGGGACTAAAGAGGAAAGAGAAACAAATTAATAATTGTTGCATTCTCCGTACTCTGTCGCATCTACTAACCTGCCTGTCCCAGGGCGGGAGTCGAACCATCACACGTACTCGTCATACTAAAGAATACCAAGAACAAGAATAAGACTAACATGAACCATACTAAGGACAGGAATAACACTGGTAAGAATAACAAGAATGTAACAAACTAAAATAGGGAAAACTTCTAAAAAGTCAAGTAAGCGCAGCTTGAAGGTCATTACCTTATTTTCTAACACGTAGGCACGTTTAACAAACAACTTTCTCGTAGGCCTAAAGGAAAAGGCGGAGGTACCTCGTGCCAAGAACGTGTTCTTGGGTACCAAACCTGACGTCCTTTTATGTAACTAAATAGGTCGGCCATTGGTATAAATACCGATCGACCTAAGCCATAAGGGCAGTTCGGGTTAACGCACAGAGGCAGCGTAAGAAAAGCCGAAGCACTCGGAAGACCAAGTGGCCGTACCCGAACCATATATCCTCGCTCCTTACTGTTCTGCCCGTAGTGAAGAAAACTGTAATTTGTGAGTAAACAATAAAGTGATAATTCACATAAAAACGTGCCTTATTACAAGAATCAGAACAAGAATAAGACTAAAATGAACCATACTAAGAACAATTGAATACAAATAATAAGAATAAAAATACACAGACAATCCAACACACGGCAACTTTTATAAGCTAAATTGGAAAATATAAGGTTTTCTATATTTAAACAAGATTCAAAAGTTGTGTTCTACAATAAACCTTATTTAGAATCACATTCGTTTAGTGATTCTTGTATTTTTGCAGATATACATATATGTTAACCATGTTATGGCTTATTACAGCCGCCTTCATTAAGCTTGGCGTTGTCTACATGCATGTTTTCATAGTGTTGTTAATTGTTGCTTTCATTAATCATTATATAACGGTGTATAAGCAACATATAAAAATAATGAATAAATAAAGTATATTACGCAGATATAGTGTAAACAATCTTTAAAAGTTGCCGTGTATTGGATTTTCCAGGTGAGGGATGTTTCGTCCCACCGTAATTTCGGCCTACCATAAGTTAAGGGCAATGTATTGATATTTGTTGTGTGTGTTTTTTACACTTAATTTCACATGGTAAATTACAGGTACAAAGACATTATATTTGAGTTATATTGATTTGGTTGTGTTATATTATGAATTGTATCTTTTTCACCCGTATACGCCATGAATATATGCGCTTTAGCAATGTATTCCGTCTACTAACTGATACTAACACAAATATAACACTGCTAATACGTGTGACTTACTATCTGAAATTATTAGTTTAAAAAACTACATTGGCAAATTGGCACCGGCAAATGGACTGGCAAATGGGCTGGGACGAAATTAATGGTGGGACGAAACGTCTAGTCCCCCGATTTTCCATGTCATAACAAAAATACCAATAACAGGAAGAACACGAACAAGAAAAACAATAACCATCACAGGAATAGTAATAACTTTACTCCTAAGAAGAAGAACAATAACAGGGAATAGAACAATAACAAGAAGAAGGATACGAATACCAACAAGACGACAGCGGGCTGTCGCGTGAGCTGGGCAAGTGAGTCGTTGTTTCGCTGTGTGGTTGTGGACTTTGTGCGGCAGATGGCTGTAGTTATTGAGCTGAAGGTTGCCCTCTTGCAATTTTAGGAGTTAAAGATTATTTTTTAAAAATTCTTGTTTGGTCTTGTTTTGCGGAAATAAAGCTACACAATATGCTTTTATTAATAATACAATGAAAACTGAAGTACAAATAATCGCCCATGCACTGCATCAAGGATCTGAAGACTAATTTGAAGCGTTTATGTATAACATTTGCAACAAGTGGAAAGATTTATAAAAGGAATGTATGTGAACAAATCCCTTTGAATAAATGACCAGGTTACTGCCACTGATAAAAAGCAAGAAGCACAACTACTTGCATATATAAAAGCTGAAAGCAGGATGCACTGCATCAAGGGATCTCAAGACTATGAAGACAAACATTTACGTATAACATTTATAACATTTACAACAAATGGAAAGATTTAAAAAACGAATGTATGAGAACAGTTACTGTTGAATAAATGACCAAGTTACTGCCACTGTTAAAAGCAAAAAGCATAACTACTTGCATATATAAAAGCTGAAAGCAGGATGCACTACATCAAGGGATCTGAAGACTGAAGACAAACGTTTACGTATAACATTTACAACAAATGGAAAGATTTATAAAACGAACGTATGAGAACAGTTACCGTTGAGTAAATGACCAAGTTACTACCACTGTTAAAAAGCAAAAAGCAAAAATACTTGTATGTATAAAAGCTGAAAGCAGGAATGAACGCTTTGAAGCACACAAAGATTAACGCTTCCAAACACACACAGAGACGAAAACACGTGATAAACTAGCCAATGTGGGCTAACGTTTTCCGTATCTTCCCCAGCTGCAGCCACTTTTCCTCCTGGCCCAACCGTGTTTACGCTCCTGCCGCAGGCAATGTTTCCTTATCTGACTCCCCCCGCTCCCACCCCTTAAACCCACACAGCATACGGTACACCTCCCAAGCTAAGCTAGCACGTGAGGTTTGGCACGCCAAAAACGATGTAGTAAGCTGGGCAAAGTCCTTAGGACTTGCCAGCTAACAAGAATACCAAGATGAAAAATCTTCTGAAGCAACTAATGGCGAATTCCATTTGGAACACTGGTGCGCACCAAGTTTTTGAAACACAGAAAAATAGTTGTGTTTGAAAAACTGAAGTTTTTGAAATACAGTGTATAGTTGTGTTTCAAAAATTCAGTGCGCACCGGTGTTGCAAATGGAACTCGCCATAAATGTCGCCCCAGAGGTGCACATTGCAGAAAGAGAATCTTTAGCATTTTCATTACTAGGTGGCGAAGCAACCGCTGTCTCGAACCACAGAGTAACCAGAGTCAAGGTTGAGGTCTTTCCTTATGGAACACAGAGTAGACAGAGGGAACATGGAGACTCTCCCTTATGGAACTTCTGTGACCACTTTTCGAAGCCGCAAGCTAGTCCCCTGAGAGCAGGAGGTTGGACATAAATGCTCGGCCAACGCCTATCTCACAGCGGGAAACTTGAAGAGTGAGGTTCAAACGGATATCGATACCTATGCTTCTGAATCGATATCTTCAAATGCTACTTTCCGAATCGCCGAATCGAAAATTGTTTCATGGGACCAGTCCAAGGTTCTTAGAAACAAGGTTACCTCATCAGCTCGCGCCTTCGTGTGGAAGCAGCAAAAGCCATCTGGTGGATGACGTCACTTGGAGCAGACTTAATGCGCTACTTTTAAAAATATCTAAATACAACACTTTCTAGTAAATTCCCTGCACTGCCAAAGGAAGTGATAAAATCATTCGTTCGTATAAGGACGTTAATTAGGATCAAATGGTGCAATTTTACAATTATTGATAGAGAAAAAAGGCTTAGGTAGCCAGTTATCCAAAACCTCTATAAGCGAAGGTAGAAAAAGTGCAAGAAAATGAAGAAAATTACAAGCTAGGAGATCCATATAAAGAAATAAAATCTCTCAGTACCATAATAAATAATGTCATGCATGTTTTACATTTTATGCTAACAACTCCTGGGACTAAAGACCACAAAACACAACTGTAAGTTTGTTTTCCTTTCCAGCGCCATGCCTTCGGCGGAGGCCGCTGATTGGCACTGCTCCGAGAGACGTTACACGCTCGGAGAGTTCAAATTCAAAGTTCCCCCATGAGGTAACCTTGTTTCTAGGAACCTTGGGACCAGTCAGCCTGGTCTCAGAGCCAAGTTAGATACAGTGCTAAGCATCGGGCCGCCCACTCGTAAGAGAATGTTAAACGGTTCAACTCTTGAAGACCAATCAAAGCTGGCAGGCGTCACGGAGCCACCTTGGTCCATTTCTCGAGACGGGGAAATCACGTGACTTTGTTTACAAGATGGAGGATATTTTTGTGAATTAAATTTTAAATACATTTTATAAAATTAAAACGGCTTATTTATTTATTATGACTCAAACATTTTGAGGTAGAATATTTCTTTCCAGATAAAGGGAAGATGCTTTT
>JAHZNP010000654.1:0-43473 GCA_020615345.1 Triops cancriformis
TGGGGACGGCCCTGGCGGTAGTGTTGCTCTATACTGATTTTGCACTCTTTTAAAAACTTTTATTTACTGATCTCTGTTTAAAAATTATATTACTCCTTTCTAGTTGTGATTTAGTCAGTATTTAGTTTATATAGAGGCAATAAGTTTACAGCATGAAGATTTCAGTCACGATGGGTCCCCTAGTACCGGGGGCCCCCGGGCCGTGGCCCAGTCGGCCCATGCCTTAAGATGGCACTGCATTCCAGTAATAAAGGTGGTATTGTAAATGAAGCTCGCAAACGTAACTACGCCCATTTTTTCGAATTTCCACCCAATGGGAAGCCAGATATTTCTGAGGAAAGCTGCTATTTTTGTGGGAATTTAAAAAAACGACATTTTTGGCTGCAAAATGTATTGAAAAATGCCACAAAATATAGCATATTTCGAAGAAATGTGCTGTATTTTCTTCGGGCTAAAATCGGAGATTTGCGTAGAACTTTTTTCCTATGATAGTCATTTCCGAGGTGTCTCGTGCAAGACAATGCCGATTTCAGATAGAAACCGTGATAAAAGGCGGTAAAAAAAGACTGGAAGGGTCACAATAAAAGAGTAAACAAAAGTGTTCTAACAAAGGAGTTCTAACAAAAGAGTAAAACCGACTCTACAATTTTGTGCAAATCAATCATGTATTACAGCAAATAAAAAATATGTCTATAAATTGCACTTCGGCTTCTTGTATCAACCACGGTCATCATGCCTACGGACAGTGACCAGCAAATGGAATCGCAAATTTTCTCTCACAAGAATCTCTGGTAATAGCTATACACACTCTACAACACACAAGAAGACTTGAGATAACGCCCCTGTTGGCACCTTCGGGAGTGTAAAAATCTAAGGCGTCTTTTCTTAGTGTCGATGTCGGGGCAAAAATGTATCTCACAGGCGATTTCGTTTCGGTAAGGTCCGTTATCAATCATACCTTATAATTGTTACCCCTCTTTCAAAGGGATGAAACATACCAAGGTACGTATGATACTACGTGCAACTATTTATAAACTATACTTAAAATTTAATAACCATTATCACTGGCCCTTTCTTAGAGTAAAAAAAAATCGCCCAGCGAGATTCCCGAATTACTAAGATCTTTATAAATTTTCTTTTGTGTTTTTCGTCTGCTACTCGAAAGGGTGTTTTGTGACGTAAACTGATGTCTTCTCATATCACAAGTGGGTTGATGTCTGAATATTGCACACACACTTTGTATAACTTAATACACACTTATTTGTGTTAACGTATCATCTTGTGTCTGCTACTAAGTCTCATAGGTTGGAGTTCTTCTTCTACTTCACCAGAACAATCCCTACTAGCAAAACTGATCTTATCCGCCTTCCACCACACTACCACGTCAACTAAGAAGGCCAAAAGCATCAAACCTCCCGTTGTACCTAAATGAAACTTTCCTTAAACTCGGTTTCATTACGACATTTAGTTAACGTTACCATGAAAGAAGAACCGGAAAACAGTCGCGTCATAGAGACTGCACGCGCCTTGTTCTCCACAGGTCATTTTCCAAACTAAACAGGCGGAATCCACCACAGCACCATAAATAATCGGACAAGGAACGTTGCCTAAAGCATATATTCTTTACGTAAAAACGCGAATTTCCTTTACGGGCTTGTACGCGCTTACCGAACAACCCAATAGCGAACTGGATTAATCCCAAGGCCATAGCTTTGTCTTTTGGATCCACACAACGCAGGGTAAGCAATAGTGATCCGACTTCGCTTGTTGAATGGATCAAGACAAAAAGTGAGAAAAGGCCGATGTACCACAAAAAGTTGGGACACGCGAGAGGACAATAGCCTGTTGTGGCTATTGCGTCTTCCAGTAGGCACTGGCATTTCGAGTACTAAAACGGAAAGTAGACGAGTGAGAACAAAGGAGACGAGAATGAAAAGAAATGGTTACCAGCGATCCTAAATAGACACACTCTCGAACCACTTGTAACTTACCGTGAAGGCCCCCGTATCTATTTGGGTGCAACCGGCATGACAAGCCGAAAAATACGTGGATCCTCCCGAGCAAACAGGAGCAAAAGTGTGCGGATCGCAGTCACACGTTCGGTTACAAGGAAGTTCTAACTTCTTCCCGTGTTCTGTGTCTTTGAGACCAACAAAGTCATCCATGGAACAACCAATTAGCATCAAGATACCCATACCTGCAGGGAAAAAAGCGTCGATTAGTTGATTGTGAAATTAAAACTGAAGAAATACTAAATAATGCTCAAATTTCTTAAAAATGCAAAGACTATATGAATAATATATAATGCAAACACTAACACTAAAAAAAACTCAAGTCGATGGTATAAATTCATGTACGAATACGAACATAAATTAAGAAGCAAACAAACCATAATTTCAAGACCAAGGATAAAAGATTCGTAAGTTTAAATCAGACTTACCAAAGGCGTATAAGAGAGCTGCACTGGCCAGCCAAGCTGCCACAAATTTGGGGTTCGGTTTCATCTTCCGAATGAATACTCCACTCAACGAGATTCCGATACCCATCACAAGGATTCCACCCATCGCTACGTCACACAAATTAATAACAGAATAAGTTCTTTTCACAGAATTAATATGGTTTCCTCTTCAATCTTACCAGAAATCATATTGGCAACGTGAGCAGTTAATCGAAACTGAGATTCCAGATATTTGGGTAAGAACGTGTACAACCCAGCAATGGGCAAAATGTGTAGCACGCTACTCGCCGTCCGTAATAATAGGATGTCGTTTTTCAGCAGTCGACGCACAGCTTTAGGGAAATCTATTGAAAAACATCAATTAAGTTACTGGAAAAACTTATAAAATTTCTGCTTGTATTTGGGATGTACTCATAGGATTAGCGGTATTGGCTAGACTGCCTTGTTCAGTAATAAGAAGCTTTAACTCCGACGCTTAGCAGGCTAACACATTATTGAACATGTATCCGGTATTCAAAAAATCACCTCAGAAGGGATAACACAGATTTGATCTTTGACTTACATGGCTTATCATTTGACAATCATTAGGCAAAAGTCTTTCTCAATAAACTCAACACAGCTAAAGGCTTCTCCAACTAATTTCGATTATTATTTACGCGAGCCCTCGCCAAATTCTTAGTTTCAGGGGATTTGTTTGCTTTTTTATTTAAAAAAATTATTTCAGAAATTCTCCACGATAGATTCTAGGTATTTTTAATTTTAAAATTTTGGTGAAAAATTACGAAAATAACAGGCAACAGTTATGGAAAAATCGTCAAAGCAAGTTTCTCGTTTCTCCCATTTACTCAATGTAAAATAACAGAAAGGGTATACAGTGCCCTTAATTATCTTTTAAAACTTGCAGGCTTCGTTCACTGAGGTAGAATACAGCAGTCAAAATACAGTCAACGAAGTCTCTTTTAACTTGTTGCGAACAGCGTCTGCTCAGATATGCTGCTACTCATAGTCTGGCATAAAGTAAAAAGAAAGAACTCTTGTTCATAACCTCAGTTTAAATACAGGAAAAATAGGTCCATGTTACAGAATGTTTTACTTTTTGAATAGACTGGGCGAAGCTTTTTTGACGTACTTGTAATTGTTGAAGTCGATAAGAAATAATTTTAAATCACACAATACGGGTAATAATAATATATTATATAATAATATAATAATAGGGGAATAATAATATCCTCGATAAAATACAGTCTTCCTTCAAGCTATTTTTTCCATCGGTTAGCTCCTTCCATTTAGACCAGGAATAAAAGAAATCTGAAGGCCTTTTTAACACACCTTTCAAACTGGGATTTCTTTTAGGTGAAAATTCTTGCCTCCGATGTGTGGCCGCTGCAATTGTGCCTTGTTCTTTGCAATTCGGGTTTGGCAACCGTCCCGGGAAGGAAAACATGGCTAACGAGGAGATGAATATCAAAGCCGAAACTAGCACCATACCTAATGAATAAAAAAATATCAGTTGAGTGTTTCTACGTACTACCTATTCAAATAACGAGTACTATAAAAGCATTAAACTCTGAGCAAAGTGAGATCATTAGAAAAAGAGTAGAAATCAAAGGAACACGACAACTTAGAAAACAGTTAAAAAATACAAAAAATCTGACAATTAGTCGGATGAAAAGAATACACGGAGAATTTACCAAGCCACCAGGCTCCTATCCACCCCGGATCCATTGTCGTAATATTCACGTCCGCTAGAGGATCAACGTACAAAGAAGTACAGGCGGCTCCCAGCAAAAACCCAAAAACTGGGCCCAAAATTCGTACACCAATGGTGATAGCTGCAATTGTAAAACGCAATACAATTAAAGAAGGTACACAAAATCAATAATAAAAAGGAAAGTGAGAAAAAGTGTGATCAAATCCCACCGAAATAGGTCGGGGACTCCCTGTTGGCCACATTGTCATCAATATACGTCATTCCCAAGGTGTACACGGCGGTCTGTCCTAAGCCAATGCCAACTAAACTGACAAAGAACACTGAGAGTGCAATTTGCGTTGTCCGTGACTGAGATTGCTGCTTGCCCACATCTCGGCATTCTCCTTCTTCACTCCACGCTTCTGCTGCCGGAGAACTAGCGATGATCTCACTCCAGTTCCCGCGCTCCACATCACTTGATGTCCGATTCCACGCCCAAAACACCTGGGAACTGTTGTCACTATGCGGCTTACACACCAAATTGTTTTCCGCGAAATGGATTGGCGTTTCCGTTTGTGTCGCGCCAAACAAAAAATGTGGCAATGAACAAATTAGCGATGATAATCCGAACAATACCATGCCCCAGCCAATCCATTTCGGCCGATGGCCCTGGCCCCCGTAATAGGTCAACAATAACGATCCCCCAATTTGTCCAATTTCCGTCGCACTCATAATGATGCCTGTGGTCTTGGACTGAATTTGAAAGAGCTTCTCAATCGTTGTCAGGACGCTAACGAAATAGGTATAATACATACCCTGCGAAAGAAAAGACAAAAGAGAATGACAAATAAAAGAAGACAACAAGTGGCAATCAAAACCGCAAAGTCATAAATAAAAGAAAATACCTGCAATACACAAGTGAGACAGTACACCGCCAAAAACATTTGTTTCGACGCAAGAGGTTGGAGCCAGGCGGGGGAAAACCACTTGCCCAACCCGCAAGGCAACATTTCTTCGTCGCTGTCTTCTTGCTCTTCCAATTCTTGCAAATCGGTCTCCAGGGGCGGATTGCTGCAGTCCACGGGAGTAATTGAAGCATTGTACAAGACGGAGACTTCAGTAGATTCATAGTAGGGATTGGTGCTATTCGTCGCAGTGCCATTTTCGGGTGCTTTTGAAGACAGATCGACATGGGACGAATGCGTTTTACCGTTGGTGACACTTTTCGTCGACAGAGGAAGAATCAACTGCTGAGTAGAATCTGAGCCTTTGAACCCAGCCACGAACTGCACCGTTTCAGACATGACCTACAAAGACCTTACAATTAGTTTAAATTCACTCCGTCAGCACGTTCAACACAAACAGCAGAGCGACGATTCGTACGTCGGGTTCGTTCCTGAAAATCTCGAGTAAACCAAGAGATGAATGTTTTCTTTTCTTTTTTTTTACAAGAATGCATGCAAAACTTTTCGGGTAAGTTCTCAGAATCTTAAAAGAGTCATCGAATGTAGAAGTTTGCTGAAAAACTAAAACACGTCCAGTTTATTAGTCCTTGGACACATTCTGGTAAAACAAACGGGAGATCTAATTGGCATAGTTTCAACAGCTTCTTATGCCGAAAAGAAACCAGCCAGTGTAGTTTCACGTTCTTGTTCCTAATTTTTTCTTTCACAATTCGATAATACACAGAAATAAGCCAAGCACTGTTTCAATAACACGGGCATAAGCCAAGTATTGTTTTAATAACTAAGTTTTAATAAAAAACTTTCTTAAAACTCGAGAGCAGTTTCTCTATTAATGATTGTATATCACCCACTCAACTTGTTATGAAGGTTTAGACTTTCAAGTGGCTCTAGTGAACCTTTATGTTGGAAATTGCTTTTCTGTACAAAAAAGTTGAAATTTGACTCACTTTTTACGATTAACGAACAACTTTTTAAAGAAGATTTCGACCATGTGCACTAGATATTATGATTAAAAACTTTACTGTCGAAAATGTTTAATGAAATATTCAGTATTTATGCCAAAATCGCTGGCACCGTTTAGCATGTGAATCCCTATACCACGCTGTAAGAGCTCATCTCATACGAATCTTTTACACAATTATTCAATTGAAACTGTATCCGCCAAACATGCAACTCTTGTTTACTATTTCTTACTGCCACAAACAACTTGAGTTTTCAAGCCTATAATAGGAAAAGTCTAATAAGAAAAGTTATCGGTCTCACTTTGTCACTTTTCGACGTGTCAACTGGTCCAAAACAGTTATCAGACTTGGAATTCTAGTGTACAACTTCGGCATAAATCTGGTAAGTTACGGCCCCCGAAAGTATAAGTCCCTCTACTTTTTTAAACTCACCAGATATAATTATTAGTGTTATAGCGATAATCGATATGAGGGGAATTCCAGACGCTACAAACGGAAACAAGCAAACTTTTCCGATTCAATCTTAACGCATTTATAATACGTATGAAACATTTCGTAATCTGCCTTCCGCACTATTGGGTGGGGTCAATCCACCACTCTTAAGTAAAAACAAACTCAGGGGAATTTACTAGATCCTTGTGGCCTCACACACACCTGCTTTTGTACAAATCAGTACAAGGTACTACAAGGACGAAACTTAATTATACAATACCCGCACTTGAATGTAACCCAATCTCAATGCCCAATAAATATCAAACAATATAATTATAGAAAACAATAAAAAAATATAAATATATAAAAATATCAATAAATTTCAATGAACCTTTTTTTCCCGGTGAATTTGCTAGAGCAAATACCACATCCTGCTGGAATACCTTCTTACTTTGTTCTATTTTTTAATTTACTTCTCTTTTTTTAACAAGAAAACTCGTCCCACCCCCGTCCTTCAGCCGAGACCGGGTCGCTATATCTGCCTCGATAACTAACCTTGGCCGTGACAAACTAAGTTGATTTTCAGCTTGAAAAACTATTTCCGCTCTTCACAGACGAGCTTTGTTTTTACGTCGAAATGGGGTGACACCAAAAACGTGAGATAAAACTTACTCCTTTACTCGCTTCGTACTGAATCCTCATGAACATTTCTTTTTTTGGGGGGCGTGACCTGCATGACAAAAGGATATAGCTCCTTTACCACCACCCTCCCCCCCCAAAAAAAGCGCAAAATAAAAAGCGCTGGACGTTGAAAGTTGGGTGCAACTTCATCAACTCCGCGTAGGGGAAGGTGATCTTGGGAGCTGGAAGAGAAAGTACTGGCGTTCGTAAAGTAGTCCGCTTGGCTCGTTTCCTAAGCTTAAAAAGTAAAAGTAGGTAACAGTACATTGCTTAACGAACGCAATAACGCCTCGTTAACCTTTCTATGAACAATAATCTCAACACGTTAGTCTCCAGTAAAGCTTGCGCTTTAAAAAATTATCGTTTGCTTCAAAATTGCAAAACCTCCCCACTATATCTCACGAACTTTTAAATGCTTTAAAAGTGATAAAACTGAAGTAAATCGCCAGCTTATAATATCTTCCATTAACAAACGTTTTGAGAACACTAAATTGTTTCGGCCGCAAGCCACAGTTCGCGTTATTGCAGAAAAATAGAGTAACAGGAGTATGTAAAGTAAAACGCTTTTATTGTTCGCAATAAAAGTAAAAAAGACACATTAAACGCTTTTCTTTTCGTGGACTGGACTGACGGGATGATGACGTTCACACATTTTTCGAAATAAGCCACGAAGAATCCTTCATGGCAGCATTAAAAAATATATAATTAGCTCGAAAAGCTAAGAATGTACAGTGAAAAGCCAAAAGTAATGTACAGTGAAACCCCCATTTACGCGGTAGATCGGTTACACGAAAATGCTGCGTAAACAGAAACCGCGTAAAATGAACCATGTAATACATAGCAAAGACAGGGTGGATGCGTTCTATGCTCAAAAAACTTTACTCTTGCCGAATTTCAAACAAAGCGTTTTTTTGCGCATTTACATACAAAAGGATAAAAAAATTTATTTCAAGTAACTACTACTTACTTCAGAATATTTAAATTTATCGCAAACATTAAGAACTCTTAGCTTTCAAAATTTACAGTAATCCCCACCTTGATTTCGCTGCTAGTCACCAGATTAAACTTCTGGCAACCGTCTTTATGACTGAAAATATTTCTCAATGTTCTGTTGTCTGCTTATTCGTTGTCTTTTATTCAAAACTAGTTCACACGGTGATATGAGCTTCAGGATACGACCGGCTGGACTGCTTCTTTCGCCGTCAGGGTCTATACTTTCGACAAAACCAATGGCTATCTGAACCACTGCTATAGAAGCTCTAATATTCTGGGTAGTGAACAGGAGAAGGCTTTACGCTTTATTTTCTTGCTCTTCTTCTTCGTTGTGTCCTTCTTGCTTTAACTCAGTGAGTTCGCTCGTGGTCAATTCCCCATCATGTGGTTTCAGGAGATCTTCGATATCAGCATTCACATCAATAAAACCTTCACCCCCAAATTTACGTATTAGTGCTACTGCCTCAGCAACATCGTGACCAAGAGTTTGCAAGTGACTACAATCGCCTTTTACGCTTGAAACGAAATCTGGTCAAATTTTTCTCCATACAGCATACATCGTTGAGCTGTTTCGATAATTCCATCCCTCTTTTTACGTTCTTAATGGCATCGGCGATATTTTAATTTTGCCAGAATTGACGCAATTAATACCAACACCTCTATCACATGATGCAGACAGTTCACTGCTTCGCAACAGTAAATTTCACGTTACATAAAATTAGACAAAGGGACATCTAGTGTCGAATGATGTACTGAATTTGGCCAAAATTTGTAACCACGTAAAAGTGAAACCGTATAAAACGAGACCGCGTAAATGGGGGGTTCACTGTACATCGAATTCTGACAAACTTTACTAATCCTCCGCGAGTCGTATGACTCGTTAGTGCAGTTTCCTTTTAAGGTTTCCTTCGAACCCTCCGAAGAAAGAAAAGAAAAATAACATTCTTTATGACCTAATGTGGGTTCCAAAATGTTAATGTGATTCACTCTTCAACCCCAACGCCAAAAGTCCCGTTAGAAAAACCTTTATCCCCCCTCCCAAAAAAACGTTGCCTTTTCATCTTCCTTTAATTGCTCATGGAAATTTCTTGGCCGTCTTCCGCATAGGGCATGCACGCGTGTAACACTTTCACAGGTCTGGTCTTCAAATTCTTGTTGCGAACAACTTTTCTTGGCAGTGACTTAAACTTTTCAAGAATTCGATCTAATCTACACCATTTAAGCTTGCCTTAACCTGGTTTGGTTACATCGTCCATAAGCACAACACGCTTTAACACATTCGTTCTTGCTAGAATCGAATGGACAGTATTGTCAGGTATGTACTTTCGTACAATAAGGCCTCTGTTAACGATGGGTTTTCGTTCACCGAGTTTAAATCGACTGTATTCTACAGTTTTTGCCCGTTTTTCATTTTCGCAAAAAAATCTCGGTTTCTAACGCTAGTTCGTGCCACAATAAAATTATACTCACGCTTTTCATGCGCAAAACATTAATTTCAATAAAAGACTCTCTATTAGGAAAAAATAAACTCCGCCCACTCAAAACCACGACATAAGCCATGTTGAAGATCACCAGTTTAGAAACTCAAGAAAACCCAATTTACGATACGCTTTTGGATAAAAACTTTGGTATTCTTCAAACAAACAAAAGGGGATAGACTTCCACGGCACGTACACTTATCAATCTTTTCCGCCCCAATGGTACCAACATTGAATTGCAGCCAATGAGAGTCGCGAGCCCTTGAATCGACAGCACGACAAATCGACTGACCGTATTCATTGCTGTAACTGAGCAGGTGTTTTGACCCGTAATTTCGCTTACTTGATCGGATCAAGGAGTCTTCAGTCAACTCATCTAGTAATATTTTTGACAACTTTCGGAGTCAAGTTGTTGTGAAGGCCACTGTATAACCTTTCTCTCATTTTACATTGACTAAATGGGAGAAACTACAAAATTGCGTTGAGGATTTTTCCATGACTGTTGCATATTTCTCGATAACTTTTCGACCAAAATTCTAAAATTAATAATGCCTCGAATCAAAAATGGAGAATGTTCAAAATTCAGAATTCTTGAAAAAAGTAGACAAATTCCTTGAACAACTGTAAATTACCTATGCCTTTTTCAAAAATTCCTCTTTGTAAGATTCTAGGGATTTTGAATTAAAACTTTACTGTCAAGATTACTTCGACAAACATTGAGTGATAAATGCAAAATCGCCCACGCAAGTTATCCATGTAATCCACACGTAATCCATGTATCCATGAGAAGGGCTATACAGTGGCCTTAAGAATCAGCTAAACCCGTGCTTCACAAACTTTTTTCCTTCTTTACCCAAACACGCTAATCAGACAGTCGTTTTTATGCAACGTGATGAAACTTCCATATGGCACTACAAAAAAGGTACACCGCCCCTAACCAATTTTCAGTAATTTATCCACGTTTGAAAGCACGTGCTTCTGATCAGCTCCGAACTGAGCTAAAACTAACTATTCCGTTGAGCTGAGCTCGCTGCTGAACTAAACTAACTATTAAACTGAACTAAGCTCACTGCTAAACTAAACCAACTATCCAGTTTACTGAATACCTAGCGAAATAAACGTAGAAACGCTAGAACAAGGTGCTGAAGCCCTCTTAATAAGCCCACCTCCAAAAGTAAATGTTTCTTTCCTTGTAAAACAAAAAAAAAATCTTAATAAATGGCCAGCCAAGAGTCAACGCTCACGCTGGTGTAATAATAAGAAGAAGAAGAAATGTACTGAAACAACAGAATTGCATAAGAAAACTTCGACAAGTTGTACGGACTTTAGCGTTGCTCTTCGCACGGATCTTCATCGTAAGTCGAAACTTTCTGCGTTTCTACTTCAATTACATGCGCATCGGTCCAGGGCTGGCGATGTACGCGGGAAATCGCGGTCGTAGGAAGTTCTCTCTCTCTCTCTTTTACTCGTGTCTCACCTCCATGTTGGCCACACTAGCGAAGGGAGGGTCAAGGACGTACTCGCACGCTGCTTCGCTAACTTTCTATCCTGCATAAGGGGAAAAAGTGAGATCTAAAATTGCCTCACTCTACTGCATCTGCATCCACGGTGCTTATACGGCGCGTGTTAATAACACGCTCAACTCCTAACTTTTCCCCACTCTTGCTCAATTTTCTTTCCCTTCCGGAGGGGGAGCCTCAAAACTTGTGTGCAATACAATTTCACACAACAGTTCCTTTTAAAAGCTGAAAAACACGTTTCAAAAGAAACACAGGTGTACGTAGGCTACACATCCAATAACAAGCTTTACCAGGGATAACTCAATAATATTAAACCACAATAAAATTAAGTACAGTGCAACCCGCTTAACTGAATAGGTTCGGGACCGGACGAACAATATTCAAATATGCGGTTTTATTCAAATATCCTGTTTTGCTTTACGTTCACATTGCATTAAACGGGTTTAAAATGGGACTGTCAACTTTACATTCAACTATGCGGTTTATTCAAATAACCGATATTCAATTAAGTGGGTTCGACTGTACCATTCAACGCAGAAGTACTTACGTAAAGCTACAGAACGTCGTTGCACCACGCACAAGACGAATCTTCCGACGTTCTAATGACTACAACAGGGTTCAAAATGTTCGGCTTTGTGCGTTGTTCCGTTGTTGGAGTACGATGCCGGAATCAGATTGCCGAACAGTAGCCAATCAGCAACAGGTAGAAGCCCATTTTGCCTGAGACAGATCTTTTGCCGAGCACCAGAAGAACCTGAAGCCAATCCTGGGTCAAATTACGTTTCCACGTAATTAACGACGTTTTTAAGCCGATTTTGCCCTCCAAAACTGCCCAAGCCACACTATAGCCCAGTATACTCTCGGGGTGTAACTTAGCTATCGAATCGGTCCATCACAAAAGGGGTGGCAAAACGCAGAAAAAAAAGAAAATAAATACACCTCCCTTTCAATGCCAAAGCCCAACTGAAAAACTTGCACCACCTCAACACAACAACTACCACCTTTGGTCAATAAATGACTCTTGGGGGTCTGGAGGGCTGCGTCTTAGATTCTTCCTTCTTTCTGTCGTTGTTGAGTCGAAAAGACTGCGGTTACACCACGAGCACGGCCGGGGCGACGTTACCTCGCTACAGGCACTTATGCTAATCAACTTCTTGCCTCGCGTTTTGCCCCTGCAAATGATTTGCAAAACTTGATGACGGACGATAAGACAGTTATTAATGTCCTGGGGTTGTGACCTTTTCGCACAGTCTTAATCTCGGCTTTGTAATGTCCTAACTTTGTCGACGACACAAGTCCAATCCAGAACAGAAATTCTTCGGTTACTCCACCAAAAACCACCAAATTTGTAAAGTCTGCCTGCCATACAACACTGAAAACTCGCAGGTGAAGTGAAAGGGAGAAATGGGAAGTAGTTCAAGTTTAGTGAGGGTGAGAAAGTATAGAGCTCGCCCAGAAACACCAAAACGCCACGAGTCGTGACATCAAACTGCCGGAGCGAATGCCCAACACTGAAAGACTTGAGACTCTTCTTCCTCCTCAGGTTCACCTGGCTAGACTTCCATCAATGCACGTGCACGACAACATTGGGGTAGGGAGAGACAAAAGGTGGTGGTGGTGGTGGTAGCGCGCCCAAAAGGCAATAGGGACCGAGTCGAGAAAAGAGCCCAATCACGCCGATAATGATGCAGCGGGACGGCCGCGCGACCCAGCGAAGACAGGCCGAAGGAAGAGCCCCACTCACGGCGTGTTGTTGGGACTTGTAGGTCAATGGGTGTTGGGGACTGGACGGTATTCCTTTACTGTTCTTCGCGTATGAATCGAGCCAACTGCTCAAAAACCTTACAGCTAAAAGGTTCTTTGGGCTTCGGTGCTGGTAGAAAGCGGGGGAAGGACACTAGGAGAAAGAGAGACTTCGAGAGGAATGAATGCAGATTTGGCAGCGCTGGGACGGATTTTAGGTCAGTAGATGAAGAATCCAGACTAGCGAATGCACGCGCAGACCCGAAGAAAACCGGTCTAAGCATCACACGCCTAAAAGCCAGGAAATATAGGAAGAAGGGGGACATACAAAAAAATAACTTTGGACAGAGAATCCCTGCCTTGAACATGGGCTGGTCTTACGAAAAGTTGGGCTTCCGAGGAACGTTTGAGGGGAAAAGTAAACAAGGCTTACGATCGAAATTCGGCTTATGACGGGTTTCCTTATTCTTTTTAACAGAAGAGGCGTTTTTATAGTGTAATACAGATTGAAGGTCTTTTTTTACCATACTTCTTTTTGAGTAATATTGGGAGGGGTATTAGTGTGGATTAGGAGTTATCGCCAAAGACCTTATGGGTGAAATCGTGCACTAAATCTAAACCATCATGTTAAAATTGTATCGTTTAAGCCTTGGGGCCCGTCGTCGAAGCCACATCACTTAAGGTCACATATACCCTTTCTCTTATTTTGTATTGACTGAATGGGAAAAACGACAATATTCCGTGACGAATGTTCGAGTTGTGTTGTGTATTTTTTAAAATAATTTTCATACCAAAATTTTCAAATTAATAATACCCAAATACGCATGCCATTTAAGCGCGCTTTCCCCAGCCGTTTTTTTTTCCTTTACTGTGCATCGTAGCCTTAAGGCTCGGTACACCTACTCTGTCCTGTAGAGGAATTGCCATGTTAAATACCCCTGGCGATTTTCCAAACTGCTCAAAATTCAATTTTAATTACAGTCTAAGTACAATTTTAATGACAGTAAAGTCGCGAATCATTCAATCTAGTGCAAACTGTCGCAAATGTTGAGAGAAACTGCTTAGTAAATTTGTAACAAGTGATTAAATCTTCGACTTTTTTGCGCAAAAGTGATTGAAGAGATTGGACCTCGAGACTCATTGGAGACATTTAAAACTTCTCCCCCGTGAAAACAGAATTCAAATCTGACAGTTTTTCAGTTACCACTTACGAAAATTTACACTACTATTCAGGTAATTTACTTCGAAATTACTCATCGGATATTACTTCCGTAAGCTTTTTTTAGCTTACGGAATTAATATCCGACGATTAATTTCGAAGTAAATCAACTGAATTTAGGTTGGTTAAAACGCGCTTTAATGCGTACCGAAGATTGATTTTTGAGCACGCTTTCTTTCGAAAAAAGTTGACCTTTGGCTCGCTTATTATATAGTTATAAAGTACTTAAAAAATTTAAGTTTGCACTACACATTATGACTGAAACTTTACTGGCAAGAATCTGTGACGACACAATAAGCCGTTCTGACGAAATCACATTATCCATTTAACACGTAATTCCTTGTACGAAGATTAGGTGCAACGGCGTCTTCGAATTACAGGGATCGAGAAAAACGTGAACGATTTATTTACGCTAAACTGTGCAAAACGAAGAAGTATTTGTAAAGGAAAGTATGAAATGACAAATCTTTCCAACTTAACATGAGAAACAATGTATGCATTTGCAATCAAACGGAAACAGTTAAAAAATACACGCTATGGACAGCGTTCTTCACTGACGAGGAGTTTCATATTACGCGCTCTTTCTCGACATATGAAATCTTTCAAGAATTGTCATACAGTGTTTTGATAACCCCAATAAGGTTGTGCAAAGTTAAACAAATGGAATTCGTCAAATAACACTGCCCATTATGTTGTTGATAATGTTCTTCTTTAGAACACAGTGCGTTTATCGTCGCCCTGAGTAAAGAAATGTCCGCTTCCAGGCCCTAAATTACAGTTAAAGGGAGCAAAAAAGAGTTCTGCCTGTAACACACCTGTATAGCACTGAAAAGTAAAATTATATCTGTGCCTCACTCTAAAAGTTCCGTAAAATAGCATGACTGACTCCTAATGGTAACTGGTTTAACTATACTTCTCATAACTGTTCTTATAATGTTAATGTTTGTTTGTTTTTTAACTTCATAATGTATGTGTAGCTGAAAGTTCTTTTTCATTGATTGTGTATACTGGTCATTAATTTAGTTGAACAGTTTGGAGTCAAGGATCAGTAATACGAGATATTATTCATGAATGCACATTATCATCAGCTTATATTCCTTTAAACAATTTTAATGTGTACTTTTAATGCTGCTTGTCAGAAGCAAAAATTCGTTAGACGAAATCACAAACCAAAAGCATCTCGTGTGAAATATTATATAATGTTAAGATCGTGAACAGGGCCGTACCCAGGATTTTGATGGGGGGGGGCTACCCCCTTGAGAAGAGAGGTCATCGTGAATAGACTTAAACTGGTGTACTTCAGCTTAATTTCAGCTTAGACCGATTCAGAGAGGACTAAATCTTCGCGAGTTAAACGTTCTCACAACTTTAAGTAAAACATAATAAAAACTTTGTTTCAAGCATTATTACAAGTCCTGACTAAATTAACTATGAAGGCACGCCTAACGGGTGGAAATGGAAACGGAACTGAAATACGGTATTTAGTTTTGGAATTGTCACCTAGAACATTTCTGAAAACTACTTAGGTGATAAATCCGATTAACCGACGGATTTGAATTCGTTTTCGTTTGTAAATTAGGTAAACGGTGTTTTAGTTTACTTTGCGGTCGGATTCATAAAATTGATTTTTACCAAAAGCAGTTGAAATGTGATTCGCTTTCTAACAAATTAGCTAAAAAAATAAAGAAAAACTCGACGATGAGCACTACATGCACTGTATTACAATTTCAAACTTTACTGGTTGAGATTGTTTAATGAAATACCGAGAAGGTTTCGGCAAAATCGCTGAAGCTGTTTAGCATATGATTCCCCTATACCACGGTTAGGTGCACCGTAGCCTTGGTCGCAAAACTAACTTGGCGACGCAATCTTTCAAAAGATCGACCGGGTGTCCTCAGTAATTGCTTACTCCTGAAGGGTAATGGACACAAAAAACAACAACTTTTTTATAAAAAAGGGCGAAAAATCTAGTTTGCGGACATAAGTGTCTTTTTCTCAGGTGCGAAATGATAACGAAGATATTTAGGAAATAAAAACCTGAAATTCAAATTTTCCCGCCCGTAACGTCACGCTTTTCATGGGCGGGAAAAGGCCAAAACTTTGGAAATAAATATCTGCAGAACGGCTGGTCAGAAAAAAATCGAAACGAAATTCTCTATTCTTAGAATAATGTGTACTATAATAATCCATGAAAATCTTTAAATGCATTTTTGGTCTCCATTGCCCTTTAAATAAAATTCGAAACTGGACTTTACAATCTCTCATCAAAATTTCGCCTTACAATAATACTGTGCAACAACACCTGTACAGTAATTAGTTTGCAAAGTGAATTATCCTAGCGTGGTACACTCGTGAGTACCAGTCATGAGTATGTCATGAACAGCGGCGAAATTTCGAGACATTCAAGCTGTAAGGCGTACACTGGGAAACTCCGTAAAAGAAAGCGGCCCGAATTGTTCATGCGATCTCGCAGTGTAACTACGTCTAATCTTTGTGCAGAGATGACACCCAACTTAATGACGTGTCCACCTCCACGTGAAATGGTCATAATAGAGATAAAAAAGAATCCATTTAAGGCCTGGAAGGTCAGACGCACGCTAATATCTTGTGTTCGCCAAAATAACAATCGTCACACGTGGTTTGCGTTGTGAGAAGCATTCGAGATGAAGATTGGGAAGAACTCCTTTCACAAGTCTAAGGAATGACCATGAAAACGAACCTAGAATTTAAGTCAGCTGAGCTTATTAACGTTTTTTTTAACGCAAAACTGCGTTACCGATAGTTACATAAAATTCTACTGGTTTACAATAATTATATGTGATGGGGTTGGGTAGCTTTCGGCTTCCCTTCGCTTGCTTGACCACAGCGAACCGAGCCAGAAATTTCTCAACTTCGTGTACACGAATGTAGGTGAACTATTCCCTGAGGAGCCTTTTGCAAGCAGACGTTAA
Source organism: Triops cancriformis (assembly GCA_020615345.1). Lineage (NCBI taxonomy): Eukaryota > Metazoa > Arthropoda > Branchiopoda > Notostraca > Triopsidae > Triops > Triops cancriformis. Next base: position 17,093 of record JAHZNP010000654.1, read on the forward strand.
GATTTTGGGAAACAAGTGAGGCTGAGCAAATCTTGCCAGACTTTCTCCTTACGCCACTGCATAGGTGAGGCGTTTGGCTATCGACTCAGCTTTGACAAAAAAGGCGCTTCGCGCGTAATTGTATTCAACACCTGTTTATTAAAACCTGGCGCTGAGCAATGGGGAGATAAGGGGCCAAGCATAACTGAACCGGATTTCTTCTTTTAGGATCGCGTCATCTCTAAACCAAGGCGAAAAGACGTATAACCGTGCGCGTAGTGCGAGTTCAATTTTTTTAAAAAAATAAGGAAAGCGAAGAGAATTTCATCTAATAGTAACTTAATTACAACTCCTTTGCTAGGGCTGGTAAATTTCGTGTTTTTATGGTCATCGTAAAGGGAAACCATCAGCGTGTTATGAGTTTCAGAGTGAAACATCATTCCCTAACACGACACTGGCTTTTACGGACTAATAACGGGCAGGGGATCTGGTATAGCCTAGTAACGTAATTTTCATCGGACGGAGAAGTTATTTTTCATGTGGATTTTTTCTAAGTGGATTACTTTGTAAGCTTCATTAAATGTAAGGTACAAGTGTGCATTGGTCTCAGCAGCTAAACAAAAGTCCGTAAACAGGAAACTTTTCGTGTGACGCATCTCGACATAGATTACATAAGTGGTAAAGAAGACTTACGTGTGGGTCCGTCTTTTCTAATTAGCGAAACGAGCACCACGCACATAATTAGAATTCCAACTAACGCGGTGATTGTAAATAAGGCTCGTTCGTCGGTAGTATAAGTGACGTATGGCTTTAAGTGCAGAAAGATATCGTAGAAAGCGCTTCTCGTTGCTTGTGAATCGCCACAACAGTCATAAAGAGCCATAAAGATTCGTTCGAATCACAGGTCAAGAAGAAGAGCGCACAAAATTGAACTTCTGTTGTGACACAACACGCTCCTTACACCAACGTAAATATACACACTGTTGCCAGACATGTTTACTTAATACTTCTTGCTCCTAGCTACCGAACAGTTATTGAGATATTTAATGCTAAGGTATTTAATTGATTTAAATTTACTAAGATTGTCTACAACGTTTATCCGGAACGATTATACCAATAACAGCGGCCCCGCAAAGGCGCGAAATTCAAATCCATCTTTTTAAAGAATAGTCCCCAAAGAAGACTCCAGTTACGATTAAGACCCGTTCTACAGAACGCATCGTAATCGAGTCAGTCAACACGTTTACGATCATTTTCACATTCTATGAAAAGTGTATCCCTGAGCTTCAAGTGTTGGAAACCGTTTGAAGACACCTTTCTTTTTTGAAAGGGAATCTCGCATTGTTCGGGTGAGCATGTTCTTTTGTTTTAGTGCAATTAACGTAGATAAATGCATTTGGTGTTATTTCAAGTATTAATGCGGGAACTTAAAAATACGTAATCTCAATAGTGATAGAGTCTTCCTTTCAGAAACAATTTTTTACGCGGAATTAAAAAAGATTTAACTTCGAAAAGTGGCTTCATACTTTACAAGTTTTACAAATAATTTTTTTCAAAAGTGAGAAACCTCCATTATTTTGTATCAAAATATTTAAAATACACAGAATGAAAAAGTAATGTAATATCAATAACTGGACACTAACATAATACCATCAGCATTGGAGTAAGCGACTATTAATTTCCAAAATTAAGTGAGTGGGAGCGTTTAATCGAATCTAATTAAACGTTATTAGTTAGCTCTAATTAATTGTCAGTCCGTTAATCGAGCGAAAGGAAACGAAGTTTTCCGCTGTCCAGCAGTTCCTTTCCAGTTGGATTGGGGAATAAAAAAATCCTACACTTTTTGCGTCTGTAAGATGTTTCTGTGATTCGTGTTTTCGTAACGAAAACCCATCGTCAGCCAAGCTTATCGAAAGTCGACGCTCCACTGGGATTTGTCGAGTGTTAATGTAAATCGAGAAATTCAGTTATGTCTCAAACCATCGTTAAGGCGCCAGTAGATGGTTTGGAATTTTTGCGAAGGTTGCAAACTGCACATTTGAAGAAAACTCAATTTACAAAATGTCGACACTTCGCTAGCGAGCTAAACCTTAGCAAAAAAAGACCAAAATATCAGATCTTTTCTGCTGAAGGTTTTCAGCTCGCTGGGGAAATGTCTCAATTTTCGAAATTGGATTTTCATAAAAGGGGATTTGCGGTTTCCAACCTTCGCAAAACTCCAGCCGTCTACGGACGCCTTTAGTAATATTTCAACCTAGTAGTTCAAAAGCTTTTTGCATCAGTCAGAATTTTCGTACAACAATGGTACAACCTTGTGCTGGGATACAATGAAAAGAAAGCAAACTTACCGCGACATGTGTCTTGTGTGCCAAAGAACCTAAACAAAGTGCCAGCTCATCACTCAACAACGCTAGGGCAACAAACCGTGAGTAATAACTTCACACCAGTTTTAGATAACAAAATTGATCCAGTAAAGCTCTTGCTGTACCGAAGTACAAGTCCTCCCTAAAATCCACTCTTTCCCGATGGACTTGATACAAGAAAACCTTGAACTAGACCTTGGCCCTGACAGAGTTGGGTTGGGGGCCCCACACTTGGGTTTTAGTAAAAGAAGAAAAGCTTCCCTTTTCCGTATTTCCGCCTACTGCGCTTGCTTCCAGCTTCGCCAAAACGGAAGAAAAGTGGGCCTGCCCCCAACAACCCACACCAACTATATTTAGCCGTTTTGTCTCTTTGAAAGGCCCTCTTCCTTCGTTCACGTTGAATCACTCGCCTTTTCAACGGTCAACTTGCTACTACCGACAACTTCTTCTGTCACGAGTGACCCTAGCTTCACCCCTAATAGCTTTTCTAAAGCTCGTGGACACGACACCCTGGCACCACTGGGAATAAGAAGCCTTCCGTATACCTACGACCTCCATAAATGGAATGGTGCACCCCCAAAAACATACCAACTATTGATCCAATCGACCTAGGACCATTATTTACTACGTGCTTTCACAACGTCGCATTTATGCAGGCTCAAGCCAATTGCGCCGCTGCGCGTTTTCCACTTAATCGAGTTTTCGCTTTTCTATCGAGTATTCCTTTATTAAATTAGCCGGTTTTACATAAGACTTCATATTTCGTATCCGGTGCAATTAGCCCGAACTAGTACAATGACTCGAACTTGGGATAAAGGCGCATGTGGCAGTTTTTATCAACAATACGGAGTGTTTTGGTTTCTCTAAGTCCGATCTCCTTATCGCCTAATAAGCACTTCAGGCCCGCCGCCATACAATCCATGGAACCAAGACCATAACGCAGGAGACAGATGGGCGTAATCGGATCCTACACAAAGACAGAAATTCACATAGTTATACTCGTATCAGTTAAAGCGTTACATTATGTTATGGTACACCATTAAGCGATTTTTAAATTTTATTATCCACTTTCTTCTCGCTTTTACCCATTATGATAAACTAGGGGTTATATATTACTATTAATTTCGTTATGTATACTGTTATTATCATAATAATATTACGTAACATTTTGTAATGTGTTTGAATTACACTGAAAGCCCTCTTACCACGTCACGCTTTTACAGGCTTTACTTTCGACGAGATCCTTTCGTAAATACCTTTTCTTTTACATACTCTAATATTAAAAGTAATAAATAAATAATAAATCCCGTAATAATGAACGTAATAAAGCTACATAATGATTAGTTTACAAATGAAAAAAATTCCGTACGATATTTTCTACATTTGTTTCGGATTAACTGGCTATTCGTTAATCCGGCGTAAGGGATAAGCAGGAGACTGGATTTATCTCACTTATCCGTAGAGACCGGATAAGAGAGCTCCTACTGTACTTCGTATTTTATTTGAGTGGTTTTACCTATACGTAGCGAAGCGACGTCATTGCGAATGACGACAATGGATGAGTTTTCAACAGGACCGGGTGGTTCAGTTCTTTTCCCTTTGACAAATTCTTCCCACTGACGGAACCATGACATGGCCAACGCATAAACAACATTGTTGTCGGGCTCTCTGTTGAATTGTTCACTCAGCTTAATAAACATGGTCCGCTCTTCATCCCGGCGCTTATCCATAATCTCTTTCTCTGCTCTGCATGTCATGCATTCATAGATTTGATTACAAGGTGGGCCCCCGCCAAACCTATTTCCGTTAACATTATAAATCGCTTTTCTTTGGAAAAGATTAACGGTCTCTGAATTATGACATACTTGTCGTACAACGCTTTCCAGACAGGTTCCGCTACACGGGCACTCAATTCCTTAACCTTTGGCATTATGTCAGGATGTACGGCACCATGAGGACACAGAAAGTCAGTGTTGTCAATAGGACCAGGTTCTGCGAACGTATTGAGCCGGTTGATCCATTGGCGTGAGACGTAAAAGGGCATCAAGTGTTCTTGGCTGCTGTCAAGATGCTGTTGAAGGAGTGATACTATCTCGCGTCTAAAGCCCTGCAGCTTCACTGAAGATTTCCTGCCAAACGAATGTTAATCAATCGAAAAAATCGTACAGTGAAAAGACAAATAACGTAAAAAAGGAGAGAAAAATGTTAGGAGAGAAAACTTGAACCAAAGATAAGGCATTACTTGTAAAAGAAAACATAAGCTTGAGCAGCAGCAACGGTTTCAGGACTAACTTCCGTGACGTAAGTGTCGTCATATTCGTACCACTTATCGTTGATGGCATTGCGCGCAAAGCAAGTATAATGGCCCCCACTTGCCGTGCCTTGGTGCACGATAACGCTCATGAGATCGTACGTTGTTACTTGTGAGCTGCAATCTGGGCGTCAAAAACAAGTAATCAAGTTTGTGTGTTGCGAAACTGGAAGCTCTACTCGTGCAAGTTTACCTTTATTTGTGTACGACTGCACATCTAAGTCTTGCAAAGGAAACGTTACGTGGGTTGACAATTTTGTACTAAACAAAGGCTCGTGGCGAAACCTTTTCAAATGAATAGTTAAAACTTCGGGTAACGCTACGACGCTCGCGTACTTAATTCCATTTCGCAACTTTTTGCATTTTTCGCAACTAAAAAAAATAAATGACAGGGGATTGGAACATGTTTAAGTTTATAAGAGAAACATTAAGTGACAAAAACTTGAATGTTACCTATACATGTTATCGCCTTTGAGTTCATCCGCACTAAAGAAAGCGGCTAAGCAATCATGAAGGGAGATGGGCGGACCCCATACCCAAGACCAAAGCCAGCCCCATATCCAACTGATCCAACCCTATGAGAAAAAAACTCCAAAGTAAATAATCACAAACGATACCACGAATCGTTATGAGAACTATTAAGATATTATTATAAGTGTGTGCCTTTAAGATATGTGTGCCTTACAATTATTATGTCAATATATAACTAGGAAGAAGAGTAAGCGACACTCCGAAAGTGGAATTTCTTCAGAATCCTGTATGTGAAGCCCGTACGCTGAAAAGGTAAGGAAAAAATTAACTGCTTACGCAAGAACTTACTTGAGCTTGCTGAAAGGCGATACTATGTTTGCCAGGAGATTTATGCAAGACTGACAACTGATCCTTGCTGGGAATAGGAAGGGAAAGATCTTGGAATGTTTCGAGCCGGGATGATACCTAAATTTTGGAGCGTGAGAAATGCTACCGAAACGAAAAGTCTTTGGATCTTACCCTGTTGCACGTCAAACATTGCACAGAGCTTAGTAATTTTCCATCGAAGACGTCCGATACGATACTTCGATACTCAGTGGGAGTTTTACGCTTCAGAAACCTTTGCGTATCCTTGATGGGTTTAACAGGTGGAGACGGAGTACGTGATGATCTAAAGCCAAAAAGTGAAAGTAATGCACACCAATTACGCTTATATAGTTTAATCTTACCTATCAGAAATTTCGGACATAGCATCCCGGAATTCTGTTTCTTCCGTAAGACTTCCGCATCGTTTTCTATTTTTAAGTTTTAAAGCGTCTTTTATTTTCATTTTCTTGTACTACAGAAACGATTATGCTTACTTTTTTTGCGAAGAAACTCCTTCGTCGTCAGACGATCCGCCGTTTTCACTTACGCCCGAGTCGCACGTTTCATAATCCTCCTCTTCCGAACGAGAATCCGATTCTAAATCCTCCATTTCAACGGCTTCTTGCAGGCTTGACGTACTGGACGGTTCTGCGAGTGTTAATACAGGTGTTTTCAGCTCTTCGTGTAACTGGTCCATGAAACAACGCAAGAACTCTTGCGAATCGTGCTGTTGAAAACCTCTGAACATTGGAAATACCTTTAAGCGAAAAGAAAACAAATTGCATTTAATGTTTTTCTTAACAAACTATACGGCAATACAAAAGCACTTGAACTTGAAGAAATGAATACTAGGGTGTAAATTCTTAGAAGGGTAAAAAATGACAGAGTGCACAGTAAATAAAATACAATAATCGTAAGGATGCATTCTCACACGCACAAGACTTACGGTAGGATAAAGTGTGAAACATACGAAACAACAATAGGCGCACGTTACACCGGATTCTTTAAGGAAAACACTACAATAGGATCCGTACCATTTTGATTGCAAACAGTACTGCGTTTGGAACCACAAATGAAGGTGTTTTCGACGCACTCCATATTTCTCTTATAAGCAAACTGTACGCTTTTGCTAGGCCCGTTTTTTTGTCAACAGGATCAGGAATGAAGCCAGGGCAATCGACGAAGAACTGAGTCAAAGGAGGCAAATTTGACAGCGCTTGAAGCGCTGCATTCATGAAACACGTATTGCCCAAGTTTTGCAAGCCTACCAAACCCCTCGGTTTGTTCCGTTGATCAGCTTCTTCACCCAAACTTAACGTATCATCTCTTATAAGATCTGTATGTTGACCGGGACTTTTTCTCGACTCCAAACTGGGTTTTGTAGTTCTGGTCCAAGCACGACAGGCCGTTTCGACCGACAACGGCACAGGAGGTTGGTTGGAAAGGATCAAAACTTCGCAATGGCAGGTATAACACCAAAGTCTGGAGGTGGTTAAATTCAGATGAAGACAATGATCAGGGTGCTCGTTATTATGGACAGAGCTGTGGTCACTTTTTGACTCGCCACAAAGAACGTGTGAGCAGGTTTCTTGCAGACATACCCATAAATTTGGTCCAGGTTGCAAACAGATATCGCAGTATTTCTATGGATGGAAACATTAAAAAAATTAGCCTATTATGGTTTCAAAAAATTCTTATACTTGTGCAGAACGTATTTAATATTACCTTATCACAATTTGAAGCAACTAGCGCCCGGCTAATTCCTGTGAATGCAGACGAAGCTAAATGTGGACAGTGACTCTTTTTGTTATTAAAAGTTTCCATTTTTCAAGCAAGACTAGTTGACATCCCGGGCACAAATACTTTTGTCACGTCATAGTGCACCCCCGAACAAACAGTGAGCCAATGGAAAATGTACTTTCTGGCTGTTATTAAGCTCTATCACTAGATGGCTACTATAGTAACTTAAATCTCTTCCGCTAGTGTTGCTGGTCCGCTGAAGATCAAAGTTCTTCGCTCTCCGCATATTTTCTATTTCCTATTGTAATAATACGAACGAAAAATGGAGTATACACTTGTTCAGTATTTGTTGATCTCTTGTACTGCGGTTTTTATTGGAAGACGGATACAGTGGGCGATGACGCCTTCATTCGCAATTTCTTCCATGTTTCGCATCAGAATTTCGCGCCACTGGTTCAATGTTTAAATGTCTGACATGCAGCTTTCCTTCATGCAAATTTTCCTGCGAGGGAAACTACTTTTTGTCTGGCAAGTATCTATTGAACTGCGCTAGATTACAAGGTTTTAAGGGTTTTTTTATTGATTTTATGTTCAGGAGGATAAGTCGATTAAACTCAGAGATCCCAATTCAAGATAACAATCCACATTGCATACAACACTGGTACACAATTTGAAAAACTACTAAAACAGGGGTATCCCCCCAGCGGCTACGGGGCCGCATATAGCTCGATCACTACCTACAAGCAATATCTATATAGAAATATCTTCACATTCCATAGGCGTGGTTATGTCACTATAACCATAATTAATTAGACTACTGTACGGTTGTTAAATATTATAACCGTCAATAAAATTAAAGGTTCCACACAGAAACCTGACGCACATGAAGCCCCTGTTAGAAATATTTCCGAATATGATTCAAGCTCAAACTACACATGACAAGATACCAATATTTTATGTATTGATGAGATAATATGATTTACTGTTTAATGCATACAAATCTGGTAACAAGGATACACTGCCAACGCTAGAGAGATTACTTGATTGTAACGTTTTGGTAAACACTCTTACCTTGAAAAGAACATCGACATTATTGCTGCAATCATGCGATAAAATTTCTTGGGGAGCTAACAATAATAGTTGTAGGAAAAAACCTAGCAGCCAATAAAAGCAGAAGGTATAAAGCTTATTCAGCTGCAGTCAAACGGCAGTTATACAAAATCGCATCTGCACTTCTATCTTACGCACAGATCTTCCGAACACGAAAAATATTGCTTTCGAAGTCTAAAAATTCCAGTCTACGATAAAAACTTGTCTTCAAGTGAAAGGCCAACGTGATCATGGGACGGAATGATTCAATCACAAGCGAATTATTAAATAAAACTATTAAGGCTGATTACGCAAAAAAAAGCGAGCTACGCTCCTTCTCATCAATGCCACAACTTTTTGACTCGGCTTACAAAACGAATTTCGATAATGCTCAACACAGCCTTTTTGTCTACAGTTAAGATCGGATTCCATAACAAGAAGAAATCCGGGCTAGCGAAAGGGAGCATCTGCACCAGCAGGTTCAGGGTTCCCCATGCACGAACAAAAGTTCGTCGTCACTGCAAAGCACAACAGAACAAGGCTAGGTACAAGGCATTCCATCCGACAGAAAGGATTAGTACGTCATGAATACTTATTCGTGCAAAAGAAAAAGCCACACCCATTAAGTTTCAATCGTAACAACCCAAACATGGCCCATCACGGGGGAAAATACTGAAAAAAAATCCAAAATCTACTAAATCCTTCTGTTAGCTAATTGCATTGGACTGAGGAAAATAATTACACGTGATATAAAATATTTTCTAAATAACAAAAATTTGAAGAGTTAATCGAAACCAAAAGTCGGTAAATTGCAGCAATTTCGAGGTGTGCACTTGCCTCCGTGTGCTTTGTAGTATAAATGCTCTTCAATAAATTGGCAAAGACAACGAGCTGTCGCACAATGACGCGGGGGTGGTGGAGGTAAAGGTGCCGCGCCCCCTACCCCAACCGGCGCAGTGGTTTGTCCCAGATCCAAGTTATGGCGTACCAATTCGCGGGCCCAGCGTTGTGAATAGCGGAGAAGGAGCATGCGAGCGCGCTCCTATATGAGAAAGGCACCAAAAAAGCCACACCGGAAGAAACAAATAAAACATGAAAAAATATTAAAAACCAGTGAAAAGTATCCCGCAAATTAGGGCGTCAATATCAAACACATGCTGAGTGGTTAAACAGAGAAAGAATAATCTAGCCCGGATTCCAGGATTCGTCAGCTGAAAGTTGTCAAATGAAGCATTCAGATTTTCTTCCTCCCTTTTCTTTACATTAATTGGCGTCTGCGCACAAAACGCTTAAAGTGGGACAACAACTGCGTGGATCGCTCCGGGGCTTGTTCCGCAAGTAGTCTTCAATATACTGACAAGGGCACAAGGCTTGCCTCAGATGCCGGGGACGGGGAGGATTGCCTAAGCCGCCACTTTCATCCACGCACCAATCTAAACGATGACGAAGGTACTCTTTGCCCCATCTCTGGGAGTAGCGGCAAAGTAAGCTTTCTGCGCGCGTCTGGTTTTACCCAACAAAAACCGGGTGAAATTGAAGGGTTAAATGTTTTAGAGTTATGTTCATAACGTCCAAAACGAAGAACGAAAAGCAAACCAACACACATACGCAATACATATTTGAGAAACAGGAATTAGAATTACCTGTTTACGCGAGACGCGTACACTGTTACTACCAGTGATTACAATATCGGTGTCGTCAATGTCCATTCGCTCTTTGAATTGCTGCCGTTTCTTACGATCTTCATCTGTGTCCTCGGTACCAACGCGGCGACCAGCTGCTTCTTCATTTTCAATCACTTCTTGCAGTTTTTTCTATTAACATCATATGCTATTAGAATCATTTAAATTCATTGGTGCGTCATAATTAGGCAGTATATAATACTATAATTAGACATTATAATTAGATATTGTAATAATATAATTTTTAGACAATAATAAGGCTTGAAACTTACAATGCACTCGGCGGTGTCGAAATAAATAAAACAGAGGTTGACTTTATGACACGATAGCTTGCCACGATTGTCGAGCCCCAGAATGACTTTATGACGTATTAATGACTGATTGGCTTTACTGATTGCCTTTTCGAGTTGCCGATTCATCTACACCATTGTTCGGAAGAAAAACATTTAGAAAATTTCCGAGTATAAGATGGATTTTACTCTTGTTTTCAGCCACATGCACGCAAAAATCGCTCCACCGTTGATGACGAGCCAGACCACGCCACAACCGAACAGAGTTAGCCCCTTGGCGCCGGAAAACAGGAGTCCCAATAAAATAAGGAAAGACGCGCACAACCATGCGATTAAAAGACGTTTGTAACAAATGTTGTAGACTGTAAAACGTGCATCATGGACCAAAATTTCCATGACTTGGACGTAATCTTCGACTGTTAACTAAAAAAGGAGAGATAGACATCGAAATCAATATTATACATCAGGGTACTACGTTTGAAAATTTTGTATGATAGTTTACAGTCAGGCCATGAGCCATGAGCTCTTCAGGCACTAATTCAGGACGGAATTCGGCGGGCGTGACCCATGGCCACTTGGTATTCACAGGGAGTATCGAGACTATGACGTCGCCATTCGCTGCGATTGAGTAAATAGGTACGTGAACAAGAAATTAATATTTTCATTCGCTCTTCTCTAGTTTTATTTCTTTGCTGTTTCTTAGAAGATTACCAAATCCTTGGCGAATAGTTCCATCAATACTGACCGCGACTTGCGACGGTCCATGGCCTTCGGATAAATCCACATTCCTTAAGCTAGCAGCAACACTCGAGCCGTACACTTCCCCGTTGGGCGAAATTACCGCCTTAGGTTGCGCGGTTACGGCATTCTTGGGCTTCACAGGCGTATACTGGGAGGCTGGAGCAGGAGATGAAGCATGCTGCTTGGCTTTGTTAATTGAAACTTCCACAGTTTCCGCGTCAATCACGGCGCCGCTGTAAGTTCCATTTTCCTGATTACTGACCGCTTTCGTCGGTGTTGCACTTTCTTGTGTAGTTCCTTCCTCAAACTGAACCCAGGTTTTGGGCGGTGGACTGGATGACCTGGGGACGACCTTGTCCGTACTCATTGTGAATGCCTTTCAACTACTTTATCTGTTTCACTTTGTTCGACCTAACAACAGTAAACTCAATTTTATTACGTCCCAAGATATAACGTACCTGGTACGAAAGTGCACATATAGGTCGGGTCTGCTAATGTAACGTTGCGTTTGAAAACTAAGCAGGTCAACCAAACTCCCCAGGTACAAAAACACTCGTTCCCGAGTCGATTCGTGTGTGGATTTCGATGTTCGATAGCACTGCGATGTTAAATAGTGAAAGCGAACGGAACCGTGAGTCACGTGGTTTAGAGAGGGCGGCACATACACGTTCCTTTTGCTCTTGAAAGGAGCTAATTTTCGGCACGTTGTGATAAATAAACAAATCCTTTTATAGCAATGGCAGAAGAAGCTCAAACTCGTGTGCAAAATGCCATCAGTAACATAGTTAGCGAAGTTGATATATTTGCTCTCAGAAGAATGCAAGTAAGTCCATTGTAAAACTTTATGGATTCGATTTTTATTCGAGCCAGACCGTAACCCCATTTTTTATTTTTATTTTAGCAAGCCATGCACTTATGTGCCGCCAAATGTTGCGAAAGTAGGTCAGCCTCTATCGATGATGTACATAGATGTGTGGATAAATGCTCAGTTCCTCTTACTCAAGCGCAGAATTACGTCCAAAATGAATTGAGTCAATTCCAAGAACGTTTACAACGCGGCATTCTTACCTGCCAGGACAAGATCAAAGCGAAATTGACTCCGAGCACGACAGAAACAGAGGTTTGTTCTTACACGTTTCGTGAAATTTAGTATTTTCTGACAGTGTCTTTTTGTTGAAGGTTTCTCGGTATAGAGGAGAGTTTGAAGCCTGTGCTATTGACTGCGTCAATAAACATGTTGATCAGCTTCCGAAACTGTTAATCAAGATGAAAGACGTTTTAAGTAAAGAAAGCTTTTGAATTAAACAGATTCTTTCCATCTTTTATAACCACCCACGGTTGTATAGTATTGCCTTACAAATCTTTTTAGCACGACACTAGCAGCGACGTAAAGAGAATTTTGTGAGATTGCGATGTGCTGCATTGTACAATACATTGATTCTCATACATGCCAGACTTTCTATACATCGTATGTACAATCGCTCTACATTCACTTGGTAGTTTTGTACAAAGGAGTACCTGACTCGCCTCACAGAAGCGAATAGTTTGGGTACTTTACGTGTTGCGAATTTTAGTTTTGCCCTTCCTCTCATCTTGGACGTGTTGGTTTCATTTTCGGGGTCGAAAGGAGAGCAACGACAGGGTTGGAAAGTAAAGTAGTGTTCTTCTCGGCTTGTCCAACGCAGTTGTGTTCATCCGAGTGATCGCCGCATTCATTTATTCCGTTGCATTTGCACATTCTTGGCACGCAATCCCCGTTGGCGCACTGGAACTTTTCTTTTTCGCATTCTACACAACACTGTCCTGTAAAGCGTTACCTATCACAGATATTATAATTACCAATTGGGGTGTCTAATAACATTGGCGACATTTTGGCACGCATACTGCAATTGGCCTCATCTGAACCGTCGCCACAAGTATCGAAAGTGTCACAAAGCGTGTGTAGCTTCACACATCTTCCATTCCTATTTGTATGAAAAAAGAAAAATGAATAATACATTTCTTTTTTATTGAAAACAAAACTGTTCTCCATTTTATATTTTTTTATTTTAATTAGTTTATTTAGTTATTTTTCTTGTATATAAATAAATAAAGAGGACAAATAAATAAATTAACTAGTTAAACGTAGTTAAAACGTAATTAAACTATATTTTTATGGGAACAGTCCTGAGGTTTCACATACTTGCATTTCCATTCGTGAGCGTTGCATGTACCGCCGCATCCAGGAGGCTCGTCTGTTCCGTCTTGGCAATCCACGTAACCATCACAGAATCGAGATTGCGGAACGCACTGTCCGCTGGTGCACGTAAAAAGGCCGGAGCTGCACACTGTTAAGCAATACGTGAAAACCTTCCCGAACTTGAAATACAAAATTCAGACGAGTTAAACTCACTAGCAGTGCAATTTTGCTCGTCGGAAGCATCCCAGCAATCAACTCGCCCATTACATCGCTTGTTTTGGGGAAGACATGAAGTATTGTTACCACATCGTAGAAAACCTGGTTGGCAAGCTATTCGAATAAGAAAGTTAATTAGGTACACATGCAGTATTTTATCTTTGCTTACAGCAATCCATTTCATCACTATGGTCGAAACAGTTGAATTGCCCATCGCAACGGAAAGTTAGCGGAATACAAAGACCGTTGCCACATTGCCATTCTTCTCCCAAGCATGTGGAATCATCTTCACACCTGGAGTTTAATTTGAAAATGAAAACTAAAGATTCAAACGTCGGTAGTCCTTTGTGTTACTTGAAAGCATGCATGCCTAATCGAAGACAAATATCCACATTTATCCGACACAATCCCCCACATCCGGTCGGGTCTTGGCTGTCGCGCACAGTTTTACACGTCGGAACGTCCTCGCCATGTAGCGCCACGCAAACTTGATCGGCCCGGCAGGTACTACACACATCAAGGGACTCTGAAACACGGAAGGCAAATATTAGTCGCCAATCATGAAAGCCGCAAAGCTTTCCCATTTAGTATAACATTTTAGCAAACCTGTGGTAAGTCTGGTCGGTTCTATTCGCAAACTTGCGTTGGGAGCCTTGGTAGTTTTGACTCCGCTGAATGTAATGCGAGGCCGCGAAGTGGGTTTACGACACGGTAAGCAATTGTTAACTTGCGTGTCACTTGTGTCCTCCTCCGTGGCTGATGAGGTTTTCTGGGCGTGGATTAGGCACGCAGCTACGTCTACTTCAGCACTTATCGGCTTCGATGACTCTGATGAGGGATTTGCATCAGGCGAAAGCAATAAACAACTTCGTCGGCGGCTTTGGGTAGCATTGGGTTGACAGGGCCACGGACAAGGAGACCATTCCGACCACGGTCCCCAGTAAACTTTTGGGAAGAATAAAAATATTTTCTTTGCACCCTTTATAATGGACTTTTTCAAGCAATTAATTGAATTGGAAAGTACTTTTGTACCTTTTAAGGTAACATGCTGAGTTTCGGAATTTCTGCCAGTGGGCATGTAATTCATATAAGAGCTTGCTTCTGGAGACATGGGTGAAAAGACAGGTCAGATCAATTATATGATTTGATGGCTCGGAAAGTTTACGTGTTACCTGCTATCATTATTGAAGTCAAATCAATAGCGAATGGTCCCAGCCATTTATGCGCTCCGTCGTGCCTCAAATTTCCCAGAAAGGCTAACCCCATTTTCTCGGCTGCTAGTGGATCGGGGTTGTTGAGAACTCCTTTGAAGTAAACTTGAATATGCTGGCCATTCTTATCCGTCCCCAGACTCAGGAGCTGGGTATGATTGTAGAGCCCGGAAAGTAACGCACTCGTTTGGAAAATGACGTCCAACTGCGAAACAAAAGACGACAGGAACACCACGGGGTGCAAACAATTTGGGGAGCGTTGAAAATTTACTAAAAATAGATGTGTATACCCTGTCCGCAAGTAGTCGCGTAAAGGTTAAGTACTGCGGAGAAGAAGTGTTGTGGAATTCGTTAACAAACGAGCGATTAAGAATTTTAAACTCTCCCAGAACGGCATCTTGTATGGAAGTAGGATCGGTGGTCAAGCCAAGCAAGCTATTAATTCCGTCCCCTACTAAAAAAAAAAGATAAAATAATAGCGTCTTGTGAACCTCGCAGAAGAGATGAGAAATGCAAACACTGTAATTCCTAACTTCCCCGAAATCGCGCACTATGGCTAATTATGGTAGATCAAATAATAGCAATGAGTAACCAGAGTTATTCTTAGAGCGGACTAGTAGCCGGTAGAATAAGACATCCAAATGTGGATTATCACATCCAAAAACCAACTAACCTATCTTCAATCAAATTAACATTACGTATCTTCTGCCAAGAAGTGTCAATGATCGAAAACACTTCTTCTACTCCATTCGCCTTAAGACCAGGACTTACTTGGAAATTTTGCATTTACAACTCAATATTTCTCGAAGTAATCTTGACAGTAAAGTTTTGATTGACAATCCCTAGAATTATACGAAGAAATATTTTTAACGAAAGGCAAGTATAATTTACAATTGCTCAAGGAATTTGTCCGCTTTTTTCCAAAATTCTGAATTCCAAAAATTTATCCACGTTAGATTCTAGGTATTATTAATTTAAAAGTTTTGGTCGATAAATTATGAAAAAGTATGCAACATCTAAGAAAAAATCGTCAACGCAATTTTGTCGTTTCTCCCATTCAGTCAATGTAAAATAAGATAAAGGGTATACAGTGGTCTTAAGTAATGGGCAAGGGAAACTTCTGACTACCCTGGCGTAGTAATTAGATATATTGTATATGTTTTTTTTTAAGTTTTTAGTCTGTCATTTTTTGCCTCTTGACGATGTTCAGATTTGGAAATTCCTAGCACTGCTAATTAAGTTGCTAATACAACGAATTTCAAGGGTACGTCGCGGTTTGATGACTGAAACTTCAAAGACTTCTTAGAAATCTGCAACTATAGTACAAGTGGTTATTTATGGATGGATAAATCGAAATACGTGTCATACTAAAATGCACTGGACTTTTGACAAACTTATTGGCGCATGGCTAAAGCTCGTCTGTGAATGAAATGGGTAGGGTGCGAACCATCGTACTTTCCGTGCCTGACAATCCAAAAAGCTCTCATAATGAGGATGCATTTTATGAAAACCTGTTATCGTTAGACGGCCTCCCAGTTCCCATGGTTACTTAGGTGGTTCATCACAACTGTTAGATCGAATACGGAAAGTTCGCATTGTAACACCCTTTACAAAGCTATTTTCTTCCCTCTAGCTTTTCGTAATGAATAGAGACAAAAGTTTTTCATGGATCGTAAATGCTTGGTCGATTTGCAGCGTTACTTTTGTAGTCAACCAAAACTCGAACTTTCCTCAAACTTACCTGTTAGGAAGAGCACTATTCCACCAAATCCCATTAAAAGGCATACAATTAGGCAGCATACGGCTAATATTTTTCGTTTCGAGCACTTTTGCTTGTTTTTTTCATTGGTAGGAGGCAGAAATCGTAAAGTTCCTCTTCTTGATCCGGACACTTGCTCCACAAAACCGTAATCACTGTTCGCTTTGTTTGACTCGGAGAATTTCTTTAATTGACTAGCGCGCACGTCTTGGGTTCTTTGGCTCTTTAGAGCATTTATATTTTTTCCTGTCGCCATTTGTTGCTGCAGATTGTTGGATATAGAATCAGGAATAGGCGGTAAAGGTCTCAAATTCAACGTTGAGAGTGCGTACGAAGGCACTTGAAAAGGCGATACTCGCGACTTATTGAAGCTGGATCGCGCCGAAACAGCGCTTTCTTCTGTCTGTCCAAAACGGGCCGAATATCTCATCAGAGGATTTAGGCATTGTTCGAGTGTCTTTGTGACAGGCAGTCTGGGTGGTGTATAAGTAGAAGACATGCCTGTAGTAGGGCGGATCGAAGGTTGTTGGCTGGATGGAGGTTGCGGCCGAACCAGTTCAGCTGACAGATTTGCATCGGTGTCGGAAACGGATGGATACGGTAGGAAAGAATCTATACAGATCTGTGAAGTAGCGGGCGGGCATTCCGGAAATGTTGACTGTCGTTGCTTTTCAACGTCATGTGCGTCCAGAACGTCACTAATCGAATACACTTGGGCACGAGGCATAGTACCGTCACAATTGTCTGTATCGACCTGTATATAAAACATGAAAAACACAGACGAGGGAGTTCATCAATCTGCCCCAACTAGAAAGAAAAGCTTTGGCGAATAATGCATTCGTGGCATGCGAGGAAACCACTGTACCAATTTTACAGTACTCGAAATTGGTAGCAGAGCAGAACAACACCCTAAACCGGAAACTTTGGAAGTGACCGGAAACATGTGACCTCCGATACTCCAGCTTCATTATGATTCCCCTACAACTTACTACTACTACCACACCTGTCCCTTTCCCCCAAGTAACACACACTTCCACATAAACCAGCAATTTCGAATTCGTGGAGCTGTAACACAAAAAAACTTCCAGCGTGCCGAATAGAATTTTTTGTGACCATCTTTTCAAAAGAAAATCCTCCTGGGTCCTCTTCCCAACCTCATCGCAAAAAAATCACCCCGCCCAACATTCCCATGCATTACAAGAATTTCATTAGCGAAATGTAATTTAATAATTATATTGTCTAATACATTACTATCATTTTCGTGCAATAAAAACGTCCCAGACGTATAATTCAGACACTGCCTTTATAGTTTTTCTAAGCAATAAATATATGATAACAATAAGTAAAAAAAAATTATAATAATAAAAAAATCGTCTTAACGTAAAATGAATAGCCTGGACCTTTTATATTCTCCTCTCTATGTACGATAATAAGCCGAAGAGAAGAAAACCTACGTGACCCGGTCAGTGACATGAATCCGCTTATTCACTTTATTCATCGCAGATCAAAGGGCTTCTGTTACAATAACGGATTAGATGTGCCCGACGTTAAAACTCACCTGTTTACTCACCAAGATCCAACGCAAACTGCTCCTGTATTATTTCCCTAATCCCCTGTAATACATCTTGCTAGAAGTAAGACAAACTCAACCTCCTTTGTAACTGTAGTGTAGGGCAATCAATTGCGCTTAGGCAAACCTCGCACAACAGGAGGTTTACCAAGGAAGTTTATGTATTAAAAAAAAGAAATAGACGATTCTACGTTAATAATCTCGGACTTTCAATCTTGTCTCGAAACAAGACCCAGCCTGCGACCCCCTATGGATTCAGGATTTGAACGAAGAACTGAAGCAAGACCCGGCGTTGTCCGATTTCATCTCCAGACAACTTTCATATTAGCGCACAAATCTTTTTGCTTTAAAATTTGGACTACGACAAACAAGAGCTACTTTTCTTCCCGAGTTATCAAACCATGTATCTCGTCCCTGCTTTCAAGCAAGATAAGTTATTTCGAGCAGAATTGCATGTCACTTACGTTTTCAGACATTTCAGCTTCGAAGTACTCCGCTTAATGGAACTTGTCGGCTAACTGAAAATGCGTCAAAATGTTCTGGACACAAACCTCATCGGAAACACACTGTTTTGCAGGTGAAATGTCTGGTGGAACGTGTTCAACGAACAAGGCTCCTCAAACCGTGTTACACGTGCCAAGGCTGCCGGCTAACTGATGTGTTGGTTCGTGTTCTAACCAAGCCTACAACCATGGTTACAATGCCCCATAGTCTCACAGTACATGTATTTCAAGTCTCTCTCCCCTAAGCTATGTTACACCCAGGTACGGCAAAGGTAATGTAGGCGGATAGGTATATCACCCTTTTCCGCGTCTACACGTCACGAAAGAGTAACGCGGTCCACGCTTGTCGCCAGTCCCCAATAGCTTGTTACTCCCCAAAAAAGTTCCCTAGTGAGGCGAGGCACCTCTTGTCATTCTTCATCACCCCTTTTGTAGAGCACCATGTACGAAAAGGGGTTTGGAAGTGATGAACGGTTCGACACGCTACTTCCGTTGGGAAAATAAGAAGCAAATTTCTTGCTTTTGTATTTGCAGTATTGTACAATACATTTACACATGCAAGCATTCATACAGATACACATACACGCCCCGTTGCATTATTACAATTTCATGTTACACCGTCGCATAGTAACGGAAAGATGTTGGTTACTCTACTCCAGGCTCCATCCGCACTCCCAAGCCTTGATTCGTTAGGCAGTCGAATTCCGGTCTACTTCGCACAGCCATGACCGCATCATCAAGTTCTATCGATTCTGGAATCCTTTAAAAGTAAAAAAAAATTGAATTCAAATTTATTCCATTGCTTCCGACAAGCGATGTAGTGCTGCAGCAGACAAACTGCAGATAGTACTGTACCTGCCAGCCGTTCTTTGAAATACGTGACTAAGTGATCGTCTAACCAAATCTTCAGCCGTAAGTCTCCAAATCTAATACCGAAACAAAAGGAAAGTTCTTGTTATCAAATAAAGCCAATCTACGAAAAAGTTTTCCTTTCCATTCTTTTTCTCTTCATAAACACGAGAATAAGGTAATCTGCCACTTACGTGTTTAAGGACAAACTTGGCAGTATCGTGCCAAACGGAAGTTTCAATTTCTTCAGGCCAGAAAGTAATGCCTTGCTTTGCCATTTCTTGCGTAACAAACCCGCCTAAATCGTCCTCTTTCGACTGCATAAAGATCTTGGGGTGCGCTTTGCCAAGATTCGACTTCTTCGGGGACTCGACTGCCGACGAAGAACAAGAAGAAGGTCCTTCATCAATACCCTCCACGTCGATTTCCACCGAATCGGACCAATCAGAGAATGACTTCTGGCCTTCTATTGTTAACTGCTGCTCGATATCTATGACTTCACTCAAAGTAGACGCGTCATAAGTAGGCTTGCTTTCTGATTTTTCGGTATCGATGTCTGTTTCTATGGGTGGAAAGAAACAAAATGTTTGTTTCAAGCGCAAGTAACGAAAATGCATTAAATCTTATTTACAAACAAAACAAGCGCAAAAGAACACAGATAATTACTTCACCTACACTTATAACTTGTTACGCTCAAATGAAACCATTATACAACAGGATTACTGACAAAGGCTGCCTTATTCCTTAGGCAAAGAGCGATTTCATATAAGTCCCGCTTTAAGGCAACGATTTACCTAAGCGTGGTATACGGGAATCACATGTTAAACAGCGTTAGCGATTTCGTCAAAACTGCTCAATAACTCATTAAACAATGTCGACAATAAAGATTTGGATAATAATATCTAGTGCACATCGTCGAGGTTTCCTTTAAAAAGCTCTTCGTAACTTTGTAAAAGGCGAGTCAAATTTCAGATATTTTGCAGATTTTTTTTTACTCCTCTTAACAGAAAGACGATCACTTTATAAGAATAAAAGTCAAACTTACATTGTCTATTGACTTTACGTTGCTGCCATGAAGGATGCTAGTTTATTCCAACACAAAGCTGAATTTGCGTTTCTAAGCAGCGCATCTAGTAAATGCAATACCCTACTCTAAATTTCTGTGGGTACTTAATTTTACGGACTCCTTTGCAAAAAGAGACCAAATGATTCTGAATTTAGACAAGTCCAAAAAGCGGTCTGAGGTGAACCGTCCCTCACGGAATGCAAAAGAACCAAACACTATTTGCCCTTAAACTTACTTTCTAATTTAGGCTTCCAGGTGCACGAAGGCGAATAACCATGACGGCGAGCGAAGATCATGATCTCTTTCGTACTCCACACGTCGTTCAACCCCGATTTTACTAAAGCTTCTCTTATCAACTTGGCTCTTGTCATCTAGACGTTAACACATCGATTTAGACACACTTTCCTTCATAATGATTGCAGATATAGACATAAAACTCACTTCCGAAGCCCGTTGCTTGCCAATGGTCCACGACACGAAAACCTCCAAACTGGGCGCGGTGAACGGACGAATTTGACGATAGAGATAATCTTGGGCTTCACTTGTCACCAGCGGAATTTTAGCCAACAAGAATCGAACGGCACACGCAACGTTCGTAAAACTGCCTTCGGCAACTTGATCGAAAATAAGCCTAAAAAACACAAATAAGAAAAATAAGAAAACAATAACCGAAGCCCAAAAGTTCGGCTATCCATGTAGATAAACAAGTATGAACGGAAACTCGAAAGATACAAAAATTCATTTCCTAGTTCAGGGAACGACTTCAAATTAACTGTATCCACAAAGCGAAAATAAATGTAAAAAAATCTTTTTTTCCATACTAATTCCCACAAGAAATTGCTTCCGAATTTAATTCACACATGAATATAAGCTTACTGTAGTTTGGCTTTATGTTCTTTGTACTTGGCATCCTGTCCCAATGCCTGCGTAAGGGCCGCTTCTACCACGGATTTTTTATTGACTCCTGCCATTAATCCGTTAGTGGCGAGTAACGATACTGGATTGGAACTTGGCGCTACGTTACGCACAGCTGCAGCGCTGACTGGCTGATTATGAAGGCTTGACGGTAATCGCACGGAAACGTACTTAACCTGGGGTCGAGTTCCGTTTCCGCCATTTTGGATGGGACTGGTCAAACTTGGAGCAGAGTTCGCTAACTTGATTCCTGCCATAGAGCTGGGGTTTCTGATGGGTGGAGTAAGGAGTACTTTCGGTTTAAGTAAACTCTGCTGCTGGGAAGCTGTTGCAGAAGGCGAACGGATAACAGGACGCAGCGCAGCAGCAGGTGGTTTGGCTAAGCGTATTATTTGCGGGGTGGCGCTGGTTGCCGGCGAAGAAGCCCGGATTTGTACACTCGATCCGTTAAGGACTCTGGCGCCTGACAAAATCTTCTGCAATGCGGCTAGGGGCAACTGAACCACTTTCCCGTCCTTATTAAGACAAGTGATGGTATTCAGATTAAGTTGATTTGCTGCAGCGGTGGAAACGGGAACTTTCACATTCTTAACAGATAAAGTTGGTGTATTTAATGTCCGTTCTGCCCCGTGTGACAGAGGATTACTTTCGGCTTCATCTTCCACGGGTTCTTGTTTAATTTTTGCGTTCATTACCAAAGAACAAGACTTTAGCTGGTTGGGTTCTTCATCGGACTCAAGTCCAGGTTCCTTTTTGATGGATACAAGGGCAGGAGCTGGGAACGATCGCAACTGGTCTGGATTTTTCGCCACTAGCAGAGTAGGATCTTCTACGATTGTGCGATTTTCGTCCAGTGAATGGTCAATACTCTCAGATTCCACTTCTACTCCATTTTGTTCCAAGTCGGCGCTGTTGGCACTATCTAGAAAATCCTGTTCCGCGTGTTTCTCATGGATCCAAGCGTCGACAATGGTTTCAGCGCCCAACATCTGGAGTCCCGAACAGGAGCGGTCCAGTTTGAGGTGATGGACAATGTCGACGGGTTTATCTAGGGGGTTGTGGAAATGTAGCTGAGCTCGTAAGGGAAACTCGCCCCATCCTCTTCTTGTTAGATGGAAAGGTGGAGCTTTGATTTCTACGACGTCATTCGGAACGTAACTGGGGTGTAGGAAGAAACGAACGCTTTTTACAATGTCACTGATATCGGGCTGGGATTGAGAACCTCGGACGTATATCATCCACTTATGACTAGCATTGTCGGTCCGTTCTTCGAGCGGTATCCATTTCGAGACGTTACCAACAACGATCCTGAAATAAAGTAAACGTTATAATGAACTTTCTACTTTTACACATTCTCTGTGTTTTTAAATATATCAGTTTTCACCTTCGTTTCTTTTTATAGCGGGATCCCCTAACAGAGGTTGGAAGCTCACGTTGAATCGGAGGTTTGTACTGGGGTTTCTCGTTTGGTTCTAGGACTGCCGGCATCTCAACCTTTGCTGAGGTAGGTAAAGCAATACTGGGTGTGGCTTTTGATTCTTCGGTTTCCCAGGCTTTAGGTCTCTTCCCAAGATGCGATTTGACAGCTGGATGAATAAACGGCGTCGTACTTGGTGTAACATGCTAAGAAAAATTCACACAAGAGAAACAAGACTCAGCTTAACAAAAACTTCCCCCAAAAAAATTCAAAAATTTACAGAAAAAACTACAGGCATTGAAAAAATAACTTGCTGATTTTTAAGTTTTGCGGATCCTTTTAGTGCTACTTTAAGATAACATATTTTAAGCTGAACTCTTTCCGGGACCTCAGCTCATGATACTACACTCCGATGATAAACATACAATTATTTAATGCTGCAAATTTGTATGGTCGTGAATGTTCTGTTTGACTGCATCGTAAATAACTAGAGATGTTTAGTTTCGCAATTTGATGATGCAGATATCAAGTGAAAAAAACCTGGGAACTAACAAGCACTGTGAGGGTCTCACAAATGTACCGAGAAGATTAAATGTCAGAACAAAACGCACTCATTCTTAATGTAATCTAATCTCTAACAAAATTTCCCTTCCATTCATTGTTACAATCAATTTCCCTTATATTTCCCTTCCTTTTTACAAAAGAATGGTCAGAAAAAATTTAAAGACCTGTGGTGTCCGCTTTCATCTTTCTGAGTTGAGCTTTTTTGTAATTAAGCCTACAACTAATTTATGGTGTACCTCCAGACCAGTAGTTTACAAATCTCAAAAATGTAATAACGAAAATAACGAAAAAATCTCACCAACTGTTTTCCTGAATAGTATACAGCAGCGGCTGCATAACGAACAAAATGTAACTGGGACTTGACAACTGTAATTCGGTGCTGGATTTCATCGATTTCGTCATTTCGTCTTTTGATTTCGTCGCTAAATTGTTTCTCCAAAATACTTCTCACTTTTACTAGGGCGTCTACTTGAGCTAAAAAGCCAGAAACATAATAACAATATGTGTAGTAAAAATCAAAGCACAAAAACAAACCATTTTCTTCCAACTGCTTCAAGCGTTTGGCATTGGGTGCTACAACAGCGTCTTCATAATCCGGATCGGGTTCTAACGATCTTTTGGTAGGACTTAAAATAACACAATCGTTGGCTACGATCCCATTCTTATCCGTATGATCCATACTATTCCTAAACCCAATTAAAATTAGACACACGCTTTCAAGCCCATTGGAAGAACTGCTTTTATGGTTTTACAAAGTATACGAAAAAAACTGTATGTTAAAGGCAAAAGAAAAAACACAAGGTTATTCTTCAAACAGAGGTACAATTTCATGCACTAACCTTTAGCCAGACATTAAATGTGACTGACCGCACGTGTTTTACTAGTGATTTTACTTATAGCAAAATTGGGCAGGATCATCACAGACTACAGCTACGCCATCTAGGAGCAATTTGACTTTTTTGCTGGTAGCTTTCAATCTTGCCGTTTATCACAGTTGTATGAGACATTAAGTCAGTACACGTCCATCCACCTTTTTTTTCCACATACATGACAAATTTTAACACAGAACTTATATAAACCGTTGCTTCACAAAAAGATCTCACATAAACTGTATCCCTCACATCATGTGTCTTTTCAATACGAGGTCTGACTGTGTATCGGAAACAATGCCGCACCACGGGTTCGAAGTTTACCCCTTCCTTCGATTTTTTTTTATTTTAGACAACTACAGGGAAGGTTTTCCAATTATCGCCGCGGTCTTACCAGTTTTCCCAGCTTGCGTTTCGTAAGAAAAAAATTTCCCGTAAAACCTGCGTAATGCGTAATGTTCTGTCAACTGGAATAACTGGGTTACAGACAGGGTTGTGATCTCGAGACCAGGTCTCGGTCTCGAGACTGGTCTCGAGGGCCCTAGGGTCTCGGTCTCGTCTCGGTCTCGAAAATTTTAGCCCGGTCTTGATCTCGATCTCGAAGGACATGGTGTCGAGACCACAGAGGTATACAGAGAGCCTCTTCCTTATGGACCTTTTGTGGCCAGTTTCGAAAGCTCCAGGCTAGTCCCAAGAGAGGAAGGGGTGGGCGAATACTGCTGACCAACGCCTTTTTCGCAGCGGGAAACCTGAAAATTTGATTCTGTACGCTGGACCAGTGTTGACCCTATTTTTTCCAGCCAATCAGCTCGTCGGCTCCACTTCCACTCATCGGATCCACTTTTCAACTCCTCCTTTTCCATTCTTTTCTTGGCCACAACCTTTTAACACGGGATGTTCTCTCTGTATACCTCTGTGGTCGAGACCTATCTTTCATTACTTGAGACCTTGCGCGAAAAGCTCTGATTTCCCATAGCCCACCCCATTTTGCCAACGTCGGGTTCGCAACTGCTATTCAAGACGAGGTGATAATTGCTCCCAGATGACACCTTGGTCAAGTTTTGTGCATGCTTGGGTCAGGCATGGCGTAGCTGGCCTTCTGAGACAAAATTCTTTTGCTTTGTGCGTGCAGTGTACGTTTGTCATACGTTTAGTGTGTCTCCATTTGGTTTCATGTGCTTATCCCTGCTTTTCTGCCTTGTTTTTCGGAAAGTGTTTATTATTATTTTCCAAGGTTTCCTTATATTATTCTGTAGCGTAGTTTTTTTTCCTATGTGGTGTTGTTTGTTGAGGTGCAATTTTCTTTGTCCTGTTTTTAGACTGTTGTGTATGGCTTGGGAGTGTAGACAAGATTCGATTCCTAGTTTCTGTTTTGAAGATTTGCTGTATTCCCGAGTTTTTCCGAATTATTCGTGGTTGAAGGATCTTTTGTAGTATTGATTGTTCCCCCTGTTCTGCTATCCGTAAGTGTTAATGCTGTTAAAGTGTATGATGTGTTCTTTAAACCGGTTTATTTTTATAGGTTTATTTGTTGGGCCTATCAATTTCTTTTCATTATTTGCATGTAAGAAACGAATCTCTTGAGACAGTTGTTTCCTTTCCTATTTTTTAATCCTAATTTTTCTGTCGTTGTAGTTTGTTGCTGTTTGTTGTTGTTGCTCTGTAATCATTTTAACTTGTGCATTTTGCTATGCGGCTTATATGTAAGGCACCGTCCAATGCACGCCTGTGGCTTTTGTGTCGGTAATTTGGAGTCCTTTGTTTGCTGATAGTTGGCATGGTGCAGATTTGTGCTCTATTATGGAGCTTGAGGGGACATCTTTCAAGTCTTCCCACCGTCGTTAGAAATTAAAAAAATTCTTAATATCCTCGCTTATTGTTTGAATACGTTCAAATTTCATGACATCATGACATACCTGACTTCTTTTATTTTGTCAATCTTTTACATAACCATCATTTCTCGATCGAAATTGATTTAAAAAATCATGACGAACAAATAAAAAAGCAAAGAAGCATTCTAGCCTCACTATTGCAGCATGGTCTGTCGTGCAAACTGACGGATCCGTCACCCCCTGAAAGGAACTGAGGCAAATTTGGACGATAACGGTGTCAGTTCAAGACCGACTGCGTCCTCAACCACCCTGACGGTGGCGCCAACGTATACAGTACCCGGCACATTAAACGACCCAAACAAACCGTCGGTGCCTAACGACCCGGCAGTTGCGCGAGTG
>JAHZNP010000655.1:0-43248 GCA_020615345.1 Triops cancriformis
TGCATCAAAATTCAGAAAAATAAATACCTAGTGCAGCTCGAGGCCCGATTTTTTAATCGTTTATTTAAAAAGGTTGCAAAATTTTCACATGTTTCACATTGACACATTTCATTTTTAAAAAATAAAAGTGTGCTCCAGGTGTACTAGATATTAGTGTTGCTAACATTGCTGTCAATATTGTTCGTATAAATATGGACGTATTTCTGAGATATCACCTGAACCAATTCCCTGTGTTATTCTTCCGTAAGGCGTTTGTGTATACCGTAGCCTTAACAATAATTTTTGACAATAATTGCGTTTGTATGAAAGACGATTTACTGTACACAATCATGCTTTATATAGTAAATAGAGACTAAAATATTTTTCTCAAGAAAGTTCGTTGAGAAGATCGTGCTGTTTATTTCTGTTCACTAATAAATGATATGATATGCCGGAGCATCTGGAGCAGTCAAATATTACCGGAGCGGAGCAGGAGCGGAGCAACCAAAAAAGGAGGTGCTCCAAATCTCTGGTTACGAGCCTTGCTTCGAGCCGTATTTACATTAACAGCAAACTCATAATAATGGTATTTAGACACACTCCGTTCCTTAAAATCTGACATTTTCTTGGCCCCCCCTACGATCCCGTCCTGGCGACGGGCCTGGATGGTAATACCTGTAGGCTACATGAGTATGGTTCTGAATCCGCGATCCCCTTTTCTTCTTTTCCTAAAACAGGTAACACTAAAATTCCTTTTGTGTGAATATTCTTAATTGACCATCTATAACTCAAGACTGATGAAATAATGAGCTGCGAAAGAACTAGTTTTTCTTAAAATCATCAAGATGTTACAAAGGCTTTACAAAGGTATGCCTATAGAATGGCCTTATGTGACACTGCCCTGCAGAATTACCCGCATTTCCTGAACCTCAGTCGCGCCAGGAATTGTACTCACCAGAAATAATGAAAGCAGCGCGAGGAACATAAACGTATGAATAGGGGTAGCGGGTATTATATGTATTATACAGAAAATTTACGGTCTTTGGACGGCAGCGTGTGCGTACGTCTCATTATTTGCAACAATAGAGAAGTGATTAGGTCCACACTAAAACCATAGTAAAAGAAAGTGTCAAAGGAAGCGACGTGATCGCCACCGGAAATCTATAGCCTACGTAAGAAACATAGAAATACGTTATGTTGCCTTGGGGTCAAATGTGTCCATTCAGTTCGGTTCCTTGCTTTGAGATTAGAGCAGTAGCAGCTACGATTCCTTGGAAGAAGCATCTAAGCTTAAAAACATAATTATGTGGAATAATAATTATCATTTAAACATATTTATAGTTTTCTTGGCGCAAGCTTACAATAGCGCAGGTAATGTTTAACTTTTCGAGCTGCAAATACTGACAAGCGTATTATCTAGGTTTGCTAAGGTTTAACTGTACACACGAACGAATAATGAGCTCTCCGGATCTGAATACCTTGTTTGCATCCTCGGTATTTCAATGTAGCTCCATCTGTGTTGTATACTCTTGCTTCAGCTATACATACTCCGCAAGTAACAACGAATGTCGTTTGACGGCCTCTGCTAACTACTATACATCATCAGCGCCTTACAGTGTACACTGTATTCCAGTATGTTGCTCGCTAAACAGTTAAAAATTAGTGCTAACCATCTCTGCTCTCTACAGGGTGTGACTAACAATTGGGATAGTGGGAGTACGATATCTTCCACAGAGAGCTCTACATCCCTTTCCACAATCACTGACAATATATTGTTTACCACAACTAAAAGTAATAGCCAAACTCCAACTGCAACTCTACCTTTGACTTCAACTTCGTATGGAACAACAAGTTCCATTTCTTCCATGTCAGTCAGTACCATCTCAACAAGTCCCCCTGCAGCTGTGACGACCCCGACAACTGTCGCAACTATTACCACTACTACGGCCGTTCCAAGCACAACTACCCCTTTGGTCACATTGGCAGCTGGCACTGCTTGTTCAGTGGCTGTCTCTGGGGTTCCTATGATAGGAGATGTCGCGAGTGCCAAATGCAGTTTGGCGAACTATACCACCGTAGGACTCGGTAAGAGAAAACGTGCATTCATCAGTAGAAATATGTAGGCTATTCGCACTGTGCGCTATTGAAGATAATCGGTATATCCAGTATATTTACGTAGTCCTAGGTGGCTTTGTTAGAAATTCTGTCAGTTCCACAATGCACTGTTTATTAAGCGAAAATTATATCAGGTACTCTTCGTTTGTATGCACAGAGTTTAGTTAAAAAAATTACGTAAAGTAATTATTGAAATGATAAAGCTTTGTTGTTTTTCAAATTTTAACTAATAGCGATTTAATCGAGTTATATTCCACGATGTATTCCAAGTAAATATAATCCACATAGGTTGTCCATATTCCGCTGTTTAGGAACAAAAATACGAGTTCATTGAGGACAATATAGTTAAGCTCCTCCCTTCTTTTCCATTCTCGATGTACTGTATGCGTGTATTTTTCTTCTAGTTTCAAGCACAAGTTGCCCAGTTTTTAGATGCTGCCATGGATGGTATTATACCAAATCAGCGGACGCGAGGGTGGCTGCCACTGGGACATCAGGAGATTGCTGCCGTGAAACGTGCAATTCTATGTCTAAGTGTTGGTCAGTCATCTATTATTCTGACGGGAGCTGCTACACCAGCACCTGTGACTTGGGTTCCTGTGCCACAGGTTCGTCGAGCACAGCTTTATACTGCTATTGTGCAACTAGTTAAGAACCATACTGTACAGTGCTGAGCAAAAAAAATTGTACAGGGGATAGCGCAGAGATATAACCAAGCACCTTAAAACTGATTTATTTTCATCAACTGGCAGAGGATCTTGAAGCAATCCGTTACTAGGGCAAAGGTAGACTGAACAGTTTAGGATAATTTATCTTAATTAAAAGTAAACCGTGAAGTTTAAATATCTTCGCAAACAATTAGTAACCATCTATAACTTATTGCCGAGAATATATAACAAATATTTGAATTGCGTAATTATTGTTGACATAAAATAGGGGTGAAAGTTTTCTTCTACTTTCTCACAACTTCGATATTCAGTAGGAACAGGTAAATTCAGTTAACGGGAGTATAATTGTTCTGTAACCAAATGAATCTTAGTAATAAAGATAAGACTGACAAACGACATGGCAAAACGTTTTGAGAAAAGGAAGAAAAAATCATGTAAATATCAACAGTAACTAGGTCATTAGATGTTTCCTTATAGTACTCGGTAGTAAATTTGCAACAAGTTTTACTCATACGAGTCTCGTTATGCACAAATGTTTCCTACAAAGCGAGCCCTTTCGAATTTCGCGTTCTACCCTCACTTTGACAGCGATTGGCGACCCTTCAGTGCTTAGTAAATACTAATCAACTTCTTTAGGTTTACATCTGCGCTATCTCTGTACTTTTTCGTCTCGCCACTGTGGTACAACACAGTACTCTAAAAAATACGCCCCAGCCAAAAGTCCCTGTGCTAACGCTACGGCAGTTGCACGAGCGGTGCCCCATTTCTCGTCTTTTGGACGTTTCTGTTACTCACAGCAAGGCTTTCCCAATGGCTTTTCTGGTGAAATTTTTGAAGAGTACTTAACTGATTTTCGTACTTCGAAAGCACCTTCCCCGAGCCTCATGGGTTCCAGTGTTATTAAACAGCATACCCCTAGGTTAAATGACGTTTCGCTGTTGTACGCACTGCCCTCACATTGATTTATCGCTAGTAACCAGAATATCCCCATACATTATATTCAAATACAATAGGTCGACAACAACTAACTGAGCGACACGTATTTTTGTGCATATAATGGTGGTGTGTTATACACTTTCGCGAGTACTGTTGGAAGGATAGATGCACAAAGCAGACAGAATACGACACATAAATACCCTTGTCGGTGGATAAACCTTTTGCGGTGAAGTTTATTCTACAGCGAGTTGTTTGTAAATACAATATATAAAACATACTGTTACTGAAATGAGAGAATGTGTGGTTGTAACTGTCTCGTATCATATCCGTTCTAGTTCACCATTCACTGATTAGTTTACGAAAGAAACAAGCGATTGTACAGTACATCTACAAAAAATTTACAGTACCCCTATTTAAAAAGTGCAGTGGCTCTGACAATGTGTTTCCTAACCACTCTAGTCCAGTTTTCTTTTGGACACTACTTTTTCCGTAAACTAATCAGTGAATGGTGAACTAGAACGGAAGATTCAAAGTAAAAATGTTAATAACTCTGGTGGTGTATTTGATACGTTTAATAATTTCCACGCCCCACGGTGATTTTTTAGTTTTTTTGCTATATGTTGGACGATAATGTTATAACATAATAAGGGAGTGAAAGCTTATAGAAAGCTCCTAAAGATGGCGTTTCAAAACGGGCGTGAGCTACTAATTTTTCTACATTTTGCGTGAATGACCGAGCCGCTCTCAAAATTATGCAACGAGCGCAAGAGCGTGCACGCTCTGAAGAAACGAGCGTTATGCAGATCTGATTTGAACCTCCCATTATACTTCTTCTTTACTAACTTCTAAAATATACTTTGTTACTGGGAGTTGCCAGGTTTTACAATGGGTTCTCCAACAAAACGGGCTGTTAACACTCAAACTGCTTGACAGCTAGTTGGCGAGTGTAGCTGGTCACGGCAAGAAGTTTTTTTTCTTTCAGTTGGGTTCGAAAATACAATATAATGGACGCAAATATCTTTGTCGAAAATACAATGCTAGCATTGATAGCAGCACAGGTTGTAGCAAGTGTAGTATTCGCAATATTGATTGCAATCTAGTAAGTTTTGTTTCTTTCATTGCCGTTGATCGTAACCTCTACAGCCATCTTCGGTCAAAAACATCCTCTTAGAACAATCCGGCAACGTAAAACTGCGACCTCGGTACTAGCTTTGGTATTTTACAGATATGTAACTAACCCCAACTTCCGCTAGTACATAGTTACTCTCTTCATGTAGCTATAGACCATTGCAAAGAAATAACAGACCATTTCGCTCTCGAATGAGACGGCCTCTGGATAGGATATCGGAGAACCGTAAAAATACTACAGTGCCCAAGGAAAATCACGTTTATGTGACGTGTATATCAGTACTTCTTAGTGGTAAAAAGTCTCTTTTCATTCCGGTAGAATTTATCGAAAAGTACTGAACCATGTAGCCTATTACCAGTTAACAATTTCCTGGCGTCGAGTTCCCGCAAAACTTCTCGCCAGCATATCCGATAATATATCACCCCGTTTTACGCTGGGTTGCTTGAAAAAAATGAATTGTGAAAACCGAAGTCTACAGGAAAACAAGACTTGTACGTATATGAACAGTACATAACCGTACACATTCTGATGTACGAATAGTACTTAATGGGTTGAAAGAAGTAACCGTGAGGCTTAACTAACCTGTATAATCAGGGCCGTACCCAGGATTTTGGTTCGAGCTGTGGCGCAGGGATAAAACTCTCCTAACCCCCTGGAGTTCTACGTAGTGATCGGCCTTATTATTTTTTCGACGGCTTTGTATGTACATTGATAGGGTTCTATTTCTTCTGGTTTATACGCTTTCGTTTTTACTTTCCAAGCACAGCAAGCAGAAGTGTTACCTTGAATAACTTATCTTGCTGACAGTGCCAAGAAGGGATTATTTCGCAGCTGTAACAAAACCTATGTGTAAAATGTCGACGTTTTCAATTTCCGAACGTGACATTTGTGAACCAAACACAAAATCCAGTGCAAGCTTTTCTGCACACCTACGCACAACAAAAAGAACTTCTCACTAGCTCTGCCCGCAACAGTAAGCCGCCCCAATAAATAAAGTTTTCATTATCAGAAACAAGCGTTTCGCTTGTGCCTCAAGAATGAAGCTTCCGGTAATGGTGATCTGTGCTTTGGTCTTCGGATTTCAAGCCGATGCTGAGGGTACGAAGGTATTGTGTGTTTTTTCGTAGCTTAAGAACTCATTACTTACTATACAGGTATCCTGGTTCACGAAGGAGGATACGCTTGTTGTGTTTTACAATGTGGCACATTTTTAATGCCAATAAATCCTTTGTGCGTGCCGCGAGACCTGGTTACTGGGGTGCCTCATCCAGCACCAGTAATTAGGAAGACGTCAGTTAAACGGAAACGTCGATGCTTTAAAGTAACTGAAAATCACAATTACATAGAGAGTCCCTTATAAACTCTTTTCTTGGTTTAGTGTAATCCGCTATTGAAAAAGCCAAAAGTTTCGAGTCCAGCGCGTAAGGAATTTCTTACAGAAAGTTCGAAGATTCGCAAAGACAAAAGACCGTCGGAAAACAGTAAACCCAGTACCAGCCATGATACTAACATACGCGGCGACAGTTTCAGAGGTAACGAACCAGAACAGATTTGACCCAATATCGCTGCAGAAGCAGACACACATATTTCCAAAATCCAATCCGTCCCAGCTAGGCATTGCGAAAATCCTATGAAGAAAGTTCAAGCAGCGTTGCCGAATTTCGCTAAGCTTGTTAAGCTGACTATGGACATGGGCAGTTAGGAAGTAAACCCTAAAGGCGGACGTCAATGGTGGACGTTTTGTCCGAATTTGAAAAGGAAACTTTCCTTTTCACTGAAAACACACCGTCGACGCATTGACCGGACGGGCGAAAAACGCTCCCTCTGGAGCTTCCAGATTAGCTATCAAAGGATTTGTTTTTTGCTGCAATTTTGCCATCTCTGTGGAAGTGTCTCAACGAATGTCACCGTAGAAGCATACTTTTCCAATCTAACAGGATGTTTCCTAAGTCGTAAGCCAATCAAAAGCGGCAACAATGGCAACGGATTGGGTTTTGGAAATATGCCACCGGAAAGGACGAATGATTTACCACTTTTAGGGGAGGAGCCAGGTAACACCGAGCTTGAGATGCCTAAGATTGCAGGCATTATCTCTCACATTTCCAAAGGATATTTGACTGAAGATGGTGAGCCATGGAGAACTTGCCAAAATAACAATAAAAAACTGACGAAAATTCCTGGGGAACGAGACAAAAAGAATAGGAACAAACAGGAAACTCCTAAGAAATCTGCAATGGACAGCGAAGAGCAAGGTCGTCAACAGTTTCAAAGCAATGAACTAAACAACGTTAAAAAGCCGGCATGTAAAAAATTATCAAAACAGAAAAAGATAGCTACGCGCAATTCTAAGGAAAGAACGAGCAAACGTTCCGATCAGCCGAAGGAAACAAAGGGCAAAGCAGTTTCTACCGAACGTAACAAGAAACTGAATGATAAAATCACTCAGGCCAAAGAGCAGTTGTCGAATGATGACAAAAAGTCAGTCCCAAAGAAAAGCCGCAAGCAAAACGCAACGGGTCAGGATAACGCGTCCGCGGAAGAGAATCACTTGGGGAAGAAGAATGGCGAGAGGTCTCCAAGCACAAGTGATTCAAAGCCGAAAAAGCAACGGCAATTGAACACCTTGGGAAATACTGCGAAGGAAAACCAAGCTATTGAGGAGCAATTAATACCATCCAGCATGGAAAAGCTTTTGGAGGAGAATATGGAATGTCAACCTATGGTAGAGCAGAACGAAGAGATTAACCCTGTTTTCGAAATCGAAGCTAACCAACAGCCAAACCACGAGAACGGAGCCGCTACGGATTACCAACAGATACAACCATTCAGCAAGCAGCAATTTCTTCTGGAGGAGAAAGAAAAGCTTGCAAACAGTAGGAAGAAGCTGTCGAAGGAAAAGAAACAACGTCAAAATAAGGTAAAACAAAAAAACGGCGTCAAGGAAACCCCTGAAAATGAAGGTACCGAAAAACCGAAGCGCAAGAAGAAGATCGCCAGAGGAGAAAAGGAGCGACTCCCGGATACCAAGGGACAAGTGGCCAAGGAAGGTGACCAGCGAGTGGCAAATAGTAAGGAAAAGGATGCAAAAGAAAAGAAAGAACGCCCATCGAAAATACAAACGAGCACAGTAATTGACCATAATTCTAAAACGGACGCTTTCGGTCAACCAAACCGTAAGAAGAAAGTTGCCAAGGCGAAACGACCGGTACCAAAAAGCAAGGAGCAAGTTGGGGAGGAGCAATTCATTGTAACCAACATGGAGAAGCTTATGGAAGAAATGACAGAACGTCAACCATTAGTAGAGCAGAGCGAAGCAATTAATCCTCTTTTCGAAATCGACGCTGGCGAACAACTAAACCTCGAGAACCAAGCTGCCACGGAAGACCAACAAACAATACCTTTCAACAAGGATCAAGCTGAGGAGAAGAAACAACCGCCTGCAAACAGCGAGGTGAAGCTGACGAAGCAGATGAAAGAACATGAACCTGCAATGAAACAAAAAGGTCCTCAAAGTGGAGTCACTGAAAAACCAAAGCGCAAAAAGAAAGTTGGCACATCACGCAACGAGCCACTCGCAAATAACAAGGGGCAAGGTGACAAGATTGAGAAACTGGGAGTAACGAACAACGAAAAACTTGAGCCTGTGGTAGAAGAGATCAACCCCGACAACCTAACTCCCGAGAAGAAAGCTAGCAAACCGCTCAAGGAAGCCAAAGCGATCAGGAAAGACCTCCTTCGTTCAAAAACGACCAACGTATTTGGATCGAAGAAAGACGTCATTTTACCCTCCCAAATTATTCTGCAGGATAGTAGTCACCAAAAAACGGACACAAAAAAGCAAGTAAAACCCGACAAATCATCTAGCGAACAAGGGCTCCCCAAAACTACGGAGTCTGAACTTACTGAAAAGAAATACTTGACTCCGGATTCCACAACTGTTTCTAATGTAGAGGAGCAATCTAAAATAGCATCTGATCTTAACGAAACCTTAGATCATGCTCGAAGTAAAGTTCTGGATGCCAATGACATCAGAAAGGTTATGTTAGAAAAATTGACAAGAAAGCCTTTTAAGGAAAGAATTATAGTAAGTTCATCGGAAATACCTAGTACCGAACAAGATCCTGTACCTAGATCCTCTGTACCCTTGCCCAACATACAGAGACCGAGACCAGATTCTTCTAGCAGCACGATCAGCCCCAACTTAGAGAAGGTTTTCGAAGAGCTTGCAAGATTAATCGATACTATTCTTAAGACATCCGAAGATTCCCCAGATCACAACAAATTGTTGAAAAGTAGTACGAATAGACCACCAACTGACGATGAGAAAAAGGAAATGAGAAGTTCTGCGTATACCAAACCTGAAGAACCAAATAATGTTGAACAGGTAATTGCGAAAAAACACAACAAAAGAGCTTTGAATGCTGAGGCAATAGAGATTAGTAGACAATATAAACTTGCTAAAGAACTGCCTACCCTGAAAATGAAAAACGTAGCTGCGAAAGTCTTCGCCCAGGAAAGCAGTAAGGATTTAGAAACACAGGGACAAACAGCACCACAAAATATGAAGGAAACGCCTCATAGAACGTCAGACGCGTTTAAAGACGTGCACCTTCGGAAGGCAACCCATCAGCGCCAACGAAAAGTTGAAAAAGTCTATAACGAAAAGAAAGGTAATTGAACATTTTGTATAACAAATGGTGATCCAAGGGGCCTGGCGAGGTTAGGAGTGGCTCCGCCGAAACGCTGAGAAATAGGTGCAATTTAGTAGACTAGGCTGAGGCGCCAAACATCCCCTGTATGCTGGTGTGTTTTTTATGTCAAATTGGGAATTAATTCTTTAAATCTTTTTACGTATTATTACTAATACAACACCTCACCCGAATTACTCTTGATTGTGAAGAACCACTCTAAAACTCTCCACATTGTGAAATTATGAATTAACTGTTGATCTTATAGGAAATTAGTAAAAAAATCGATAATAGGAGTCTTACGTACTTGAACTCGAAAAATATGAGCACAGGTGGCCCATTCTCGTTTAATGTATGTACAACGAATGGGTTCGCAGCCACCTGTTCACCCAGAAAAATATGCTCGTCATTTACAGTGCAACACACAGCTTGAGCTTGTGCATCTCGTAGTAGTCTTCGCCGCGTGTTATTCTTCAGCCCTTAAAATTTAGTGTTCGAACAATGAGTAACCGCAAAGCTACAGTCGATCTGTGCATAAAAAAGGATTACCCTGGAGAAGGTAACAAAATTAGCAAACGCAGTAGTAACTTTCGTACGAAGTTTTCTTTTCTGCGTAACATTATACTTGTTACACTTGTAACTTTTCAGAAAGCCAACTTCTAGTCCAGCGAGAGCATATTAACCCGAAGGTAATTGACTTTGAAAAAATAGAACGTTGGGACAAAAAATAAAATCAGAGAATGATGTTTCACGCTTTGTATGGTGTTTTATGTTTTCACATGCGTCTAAAAATTATCTTTCTTACATGGCAGCAGTCACGCATTAATTTTTTTGACTTCGTCTAGCAAAATTAAACTACGTCGAACCACCACAAACAAAAAAGACACTGTTAGGGAAAATTATCTATCATACCTCACCCACCTTAGGTAAGTATGGTCTTAATCTTAACAAAGTTGTGAAAAATATTTAACTGTGTTTCCAAAACTGAAGTAAAAAATCTTTCTAATTCGTCCATACGAAAAGAGCGGTACATAGCTATAATACCAATAAGTTTTATATTTTAAATTCATAACTAACATTGAATGTTAGACATATTTAGTGGGATCATTTTTTTCCATGCATTGTCCTTTCGTACATCGTTGCATAGTCCTTTCTTACATAACCGGGCACGAATAGCCAATAAACACAAATAGAATGTGTCTTGTTTTTTGCAGGCACTCAAAATCTCAGCTTTGGATTCGCTTCTATTCACGCACAACCTTGCTGGCAAGTCTTAGCAAAAAGACGGCCGCGGACACCACGATATTCTGCGCAAACTTTCCCGCGGGTTTCTGCGGACCTAAACTTGCGGTGTGTTCGTGTCTTCACATTTTGTGGTCTATGAGATCCTTTAAGGCCACGGTGGAGGCAAAGCGCTTCTGACCCAATAGCATGGGGAGCTTGCGTGGAAGATTTCGCGAATAGGTCTTAAAATTTTACCGAACTTTCTTTACAGTAAAGTTTCGCACTTGACTAGCGTGTGGTAAAGCTTGGGTTTTGCGAATCGTACAATAGTAAATTATCTGGCTTGAAGTCAGATATTATCATTATGATATGATAATTCAAGCCAGATAATATTGATGCTATTGAATCAAGATGCTATTGGGTAGGAAGCGCTTTGCCTCCACCGTGGCCTTAATACCTCTAATCCCTAGCAAAGAGAGCGCTTACAGTCAGCCAGGTTCAGTCATTTTTGCTGAATAAGAACAATTCAAACAGACGGCGGTAAAATAGTGGTCAGTTCTGATTGGCTGACTCATTAGTAAACTTGCGCGAGTTACGCTTACACACCAGGTCGTTGAGATTTGTCCCCATCTAGGTAAAACCTGCGGTCGAAAAGTTGAAAATATTTCAACTTGAAGCGCGCTCCAAAGAGAGCATTTTCTGCCCTTGCTGGTAGCTCGTACACAACATTTTCTTCAGCGCATAGGATTATTGTGAAAGCCGGACGCAAAACTTGCGCGGAAAATCGTGGTGTCTGCGGCCGCCTTTTAGACACGCCGCTTAGATTGCATTCTGACCTCAAGGGAAAATATTATATAGAAAATATTATTCGCAATGGTCTAGCCATGGGCGATGTAAAATAATAGTGTAATCTAGTGGAAGGTAATCCTTTCCAACCTGTAGTTGTGTGAATTTCTAAATTTGTTCCGTAAGGGAATTTGCGACAGCACAAATGAGGGTGTAAATTACAAAGCTTTCGACATTGATTTCGTCAACACGGTTTGACTAGTTTTGGAAGCTTTTTGGGATACAAGTTGTTTTTCTTACGCAGGATTAACACGTGAGCGATTAACTGTTAGTATTCTTTCTTTGGGAAAGCTCGATAGTCCATTACTTGGAGTTTGCTGCTTAGCTTTATCGTTAAATAATTTCCAAAAAGATGAAAAGTCGTTGCGAAAACGGAAAATCCAATTATTCTGCTGTTTCCTTATGCGAAGTACCGAACACTTCGTAGAACCAGGACTATAATCCTGCCACGAGCATTTACCTTGAACCCCAGTAGGTGGGAGTTCCCCACCTGTTGCTGGAGGCTTCTGAACACCTTTGCGATTTGAAACAGGTTCTACAAAAGGTTGTCGCAGTTCCAATGCACTCGTAGCATGGGCCAGTGTTTGGTAAATCAGTGGAGAGCGAGTACGTAGAAAGCCAATGTGCCTATTACCAACCAGTTAACCAAAAACATTCTTTTTCGAAACCTACGAACCCTACTGCAGATGTGTTGTTCATGCGTGTAATTTGTGTAAAACTCTGCTCAGCTAAATTCCTCGTAGTGGGGAAAACCCGTAACGGTGTTTTGTTCACTTAACAGACTACTACGAACTAGTAAAAATGGGTCACGATCCAGAAGACAAACAAGAGGTACAATCGTGTATAATTTTGTTTTTTCTTTTCCGTTGATTTCAAACAGGAATTTTAATACTTTTCGAGGAAATGTGACACTCTGTTTACAAGCATGAATAAAAATTGCGTTCCTAGTGAAATTCGTCAACATTCATTACCAATTATTTCGTGCTAAAATAACGCTTACTTTTATGAATGCCTTGGCACACTGTACAATGGACCTTGCACTATATTAATTTTCATTTACAGAAATTACCGTATCCCAAGTCCGTCTTCTTCATTATCTCCAATGAGTTCTGCGAAAGATTCTCCTACTATGGAATGAAAGGTGAGTCTTTCTATTCCCAAATGCACTGCAAGAAAAGCGTTTTTGAAAGTTATGAAATAGAAAGCTGTCGCGTACGTAAAGGAAAGGAATCCCTAGTCACACACACGTTATATACAATTAAGTTAACAAAAAAGGAACCATAGGTTCTTACACTTTTTCTTCGGCCTTCCTAAAAATTCATATGAAACGCTAAATTAATAGGTCCTCAATTTTCGACATACCTTAATGAATTTAAAATACCCAGACGGGCGTGATGTCGAGAAATAGATCCACTAATTTTACACAAACACCTAAAACTTGTTTTTGACAACTGTGTTGTTTTCATTCCGTTCGTTTCAAATCTACGGCAACCTAGTTTAACGGTTTGACCATAGTCAAAAAGTCGTCAAACCGCTAGATTGAGATTGAGGTCAGCTTTGATTTTTGAAACGAAATACTTATTTCCCAAGGGTATTTAAGTATGATTTACCAGCAGGAAAAGTTTGACAGGCAGGGGATACACAGTTATATGTGGTGAGAACAATACAAATCGATGCAGTTAAACTTCATCAAATTGATTTTGTTTTGCATTTTCGCAGCCGTCCTTGCCCTCTATCTGACTAACGTGTTACGGTACAGCGAAGACACTTCCACCGTTGTTTACCATGCGTTCGGCATGCTCTGCTATTTTACACCCGTCTTTGGAGCCATAATTGCAGACACGTACTGGGGAAAGTTCAAGTAAGTGTGGAGTATAAACTCGTTTTTTCATATATATTGACATAAGAAAAGAGGGTAAGGTTGCAGTCAGGATATCTAGGTAAAAGGGTCATGGTTAGCATGTATTAAGCTATGTTCAATTCTCGGCTAAGAAACGTTTTTGACGAACACCTTTCGGGCAACGCTCGGGCCTCATTTTCTTTTCGTTAAACGCCCTAGATCATGATTTCAAATGAGGCTCATCCAATTGTATTCAAATCACTTGAACAATGTGAGCTCGCCAGCTACCAAAACTTTAGCTTGTAGATTTGATGATACGCAAACAAAACTTTTAACACAGGAGATCAAAGTGATGGGCATATGTCTTATTTGCATTCTATACGTGCCATTGCCATAATTGCAATTTTTGTGTTAACGTAAAAATGTTATTTTTCGTTAAGATATAAAAGAAAAATGGGGTACACGAGACTATAAACGGGTTTCTATTTTTCATGTAGAGCACCAACTAAACTAGTACCTAGGGTTACAGTTCGGGGGTTGTGGTTACAATACTGTATAGGCTAAGGCTTACAAGGTAGGATAACAGGGGTATCTCTCGATGTTAAGGTTTTGGACCAACTTTTTTTGGTCTCAGGAGGATGTGCAGGGGGTGCACGAAGATAGGAGGTATGGATTCAGACTTGCCCGTGCCCCTGGTCAGGACGGCATTCCTAATCTACTACAAGAAGGGTTCATAAAAGGGAACAGAATATTCCAAAAAAGGGCCATCTTTCTTCCCTGACCTTTCCCTTTCCCCCCTGACCATTTGTAAACTGTCGTGACGTTTTTTGAACGGCTCTGGTAGGTTTGCGAATATACCGTTTGCTAGTCTGCCCTTTTACCTGAATGTACTCTAGGGATAGAGAAAGCATGGGTCGAAAACTTAACATTGGAAGATACCCCTGTTATCCTACTGTGTAAGCCTTATATTCTGGTTGGGGTGTTCAAAACCTCAACCTCCCGTGGATAAGAAGGTGAACTAACTTATTGCCTATAAATACCCACACTAGACACTAAAAAATGCCATGTATGGGCGTAAACGCAATCATACTTAATCTTCATCTCTGTAAATCATACTTAAATTTTAAATTCCATTTCTGTAAAAAAAGTCTTTGTATTTAAAAAAAACATCTTGATTCATTCGTGTACCAGCATCGCTCTCGTGTTTTTATGCTTCATGTAAAATAGCTCTAACAAGTTAGTATTGAGTTTCTAACCAACTGTTCTTAATTTCGGCTTTGCAGAAAAAACTTTTGATACTTTTGAAATATGTGGGTGCTTCATACGAATTACAAAATAATCTTACGAACAGAGCTGCAATGAGCGCGCTCTTTGTGGCGCGTGCGAGCGCGCTCTTTTAATTTTTCCCCCCCCGAGCGCGAGCGAAACGAGGCGAGCGAATTTCGCTCGTACAGTGGCACCGTCTCGTGGTCAAAATTTAAAACGTATACTGAAAACTAAACAAGCGGCGAACCGAGCTATTTACATATATTTTTTGAAATATAATTTAAACCAGCGTGAGCATTTGCTCTTTGCTGGCATTTTATTTTCAATACTTTTTACTTATTACACATAAATTTTTCTTCTCATAAAACGAAACAAGATATTGCTTAAGACGAAAAATTTCGCGTCTCGGAAGACCGACAAAGTAACTTTTTTCCGGCTTGGACGCCTCGAATTAACCCTTCGTATTCAGAATGTGAAAATGGACATTCTTAAGCCTAATTATATGAAAATCACGGAGCTAAAATCGACGTCTGTGAATAGCACGTTGTCTACAATTGTAAAGAACAGAGACGCAATTATAGTAATATCAATGAGTGAAGTATGTCCGAGCCAGATAGGAAAATAATAAGAAAGGCCAAACACGAAGATTTTGGAGGCTGCATTGCTTGTTTGGTTTAAAGGAGTTAGGTCGCAAAGTGCTCCTGTATGAAGACCTGTATTAATACAGAAGCTGGTGTGTACGCAACACAAACGGGAGTTGACTTCAACTGTGATTCAGTTTCGCAGGAACGCTACAAGAAAAGCAACGGCATAGTTTTAAAAAATGTGAAGATAGTGACGTTGACGATTATGCCGCTTTTCCACTTCCTGTACCACTACCTCGACATTGCGACAGTATTTCAATTGTATGCGCAAATTTTTTATGTAGTTTTAATGGGCAATTATGTTGCATTAGAGAAAGCTTTAAAACTTACGATAGGTTCACACGGGTCGTGAGGTTGTAATTGTCATAACACGTCAGGTGAATTCTTGGAACTGTGACACATCTGGCAGGCTCTCACAGGCAGAATTTCAAGAACGGACACTGTGCATTTATTGTGTATTTATTTGGGTTAGACAAAATGGATACCATTCGAGCTTATAGACTCCTTAAACAATAGATATGAATTTTGTCGCAGGTTCATTAAGGACCATTTAAAAATATCTACCAAGTCAGTTTTTTTTATTAAATGTCCAGGCGTGAGCCGTAGCTCGTTGCCTTACGTTATTTCAGCTTGTCAGTTAGTTGTTTTTAAACTGGTATTACTAAGGATAATTCTACGCATTTCTCCTTTTCAGGACTATCTTATACTTATCAATACTATATTCGGTCGGTAACGTTCTGCTTAGTGCGTCGTCTATTCCCGCGAGTCTGCCTCGAGAGTGAGTAAAAGTCCTCAATCCTGAGAAAAGTGCGTAATGCATTTTTTCTTCCCAAAATGCAAGGTCTTTTTCATTACTGGGTCTGCTCGTAATCGCAGTGGGTACAGGCGGTATCAAACCTTGCGTCTCTGCATTTGGTGGCGATCAGTTTGTCCGACCTCAACAAAGCAAGCAATTGGACCAGTTCTTCTCGATCTTCTACTTTTCCATTAACGCGGGCTCCTTACTTTCCACCGTTCTTACGCCCATGCTCCGGGAAGTGGAATGTTTCGATGAATCAACATGCTTTCCTCTGGCTTTTGGCGTTCCTGCAATTCTTATGGTCGTGGCTGTAGGTAATGTTGAAAAGAAAATCTTTGTATTTTATGAGCGAGCTCAGTAATCATGAGATACTCTCAACAGTATTGTTCGTATGCGGAAAACCAATGTACAAAGTCAAAGAACCGGAAGGAAATGTTATCGTTGACGTCTCGAAATGTGTTGGAGTAAGTAAATGAGATGCTGTCTAAGAAAATACTAATTCTGAGCGTTTCCCTTTTGCATGTCAATCTTTTAGCGAGCCTTGAAGAACAAGTTTACACGCAAGGGTGGAGAAAAAGAACATTGGCTTGATTACGCCAACGACAAATATGACGAAAGACTTATTTCAGACATCAAAACAGTGTTGCACGTTTTGGTGCTCTATTTACCGTTGCCAATGTTCTGGGCATTGATGGATCAGCAGGTGGGTTGTATTAGATTAGTTGGATGTTTTTCGCAGCAAAATACGGACGCAAATTTTAAGAATAGCAAGCTCATCACCCAACAGATGTCACTTGCGGGATACTGGGCATTCTATTTTCAATGGAAATTATGATTTCGAATGTTAATGTTAATTCTCGAGCTCAAATAATATAGAAATAGTCTGGAAAAGTAGTCTGGATCTACCTCTGCTGCATTTGAATTTTCGCCCATTTGTATACAGGGATCTCGGTGGACTTTCCAAGCCCGAAGAATGGATGGTGAACTTTTTGGGTACGTCATCAAGCCTGATCAGATGCAAGTAGCAAACCCCTTGCTGGTTCTGGCTTTGGTTCCCGTTTTCGATCGACTTGTTTACCCGCTATTTAGCAAATGCAATTGGTTGACACCTTTACAGCGAATAACAGTAGGAGGAATACTTGCTGGATTTTCGTTTATTGTCTCTGGTATCGTCGAGCTTAAATTGGAGGTAAAACTTGTACATATCGTATAGCTCATTGCAACCTAAATACGAAATGTTAGCCAACTTACGCCGTGATCCCCAAAGCTGGTGAAACGGAAATAAATATAATCAACGGGCTACCGTGCTCTTTGTACCTAAAACTATCACTGGACGGGCAAAGTAGCAGTCACGAATATGACATCACGGGTCGTGATTCTTTAATATTACGATCCTTGAACGCGGGAAAATACTCCATCCAGACTCGCGTAAAAGACGTGCAAACTTGTTCGGAAATTCATGTACAGAACGCAGAGTGGTCGAGTATGATTGACACCGAAAGCACTAAAGTAAAAGCAGTAATCTCGAAAACTAATAATAAATTAGTTACTTTTTAGTCGCATTCTGTGTTTGCCACCGTACAAAATGGAACCTTACAACTAGCGCAGATGCCAACACCTAATAAACTGGAAAAGACTGCTAAGGCAGATCCACAGTTGAAGTATGCAAAGCAAGTACGACGCCAAGGCACAATTTTACTAATATTCTACCACTGTAGAATCATTTTCGATCTTGGACAACCTCTTCTCTCGGAGGCAAAGATTTACCTGAATAGCTCTAAAAAGAGTTATATGTTTCCTATCAATGAAAGTATGACCACGGGCATAAATGGTGTTGGAGAATCGAGCTCTCAGCTCGTGGATCCCGGCCGGTAAGAGACAAATACATTTTTTTTGCTCAGGATTTTATCTATGGTTATTAGGTATACCGTTTATATGCCCGTCATTCGAAGTAACGGAGCTGTCGAAGATGGAACAGACGGATCCGGCAGCGTGGATATAAAAGTTGGAGGTTCTTACATCGTTTTAGCTCAACGTTCCTTGAATGGTTCTGAATATAACGTAAGTACTCCAGTGGAACACACTATTGAATTATTTCATAAATACTTATTCGTGAGTTTATTAGTATGTGAACACTACAATTTTGACACCACCGAATTCAGTGCATATGCTATGGTTACTTCCCCAGTATTTTATCGTCACTGTTGGAGAGGTCATGTTTTCAATTACCGGTCTTCAGTTTTCTTTCACGCAGGTAAGAAACGAGTAACAAAAAAGAACCAAAATAATAACCAGAAGAACAAGAGTGGAAGGTGACGTATGTTAACAATAATTTTTAACCTACAGGCTCCGCCGTCGATGAGGTCTTTAATGCAGGCTGTTTGGCTGCTGACGGTAGCGTTTGGAAATATTATAGTTATTATCGTTGCTGAAGCCAAAGCGTTTGAAAAACAAGTAATTCAAAAGC
Source organism: Triops cancriformis (assembly GCA_020615345.1). Taxonomy (NCBI): domain Eukaryota; kingdom Metazoa; phylum Arthropoda; class Branchiopoda; order Notostraca; family Triopsidae; genus Triops; species Triops cancriformis. The sequence goes on from JAHZNP010000655.1 coordinate 18,602, forward strand.
CGTGACATTTGTTTTGTTAATCTAAGCATTCTCTTTCCTTTCATGAACATTACAGTCAATGGAGTTTTTCTTGTTCGCTGGTCTTATGTTCCTCGATATGATCGTGTTCATGGTGTTGGCAGTCCGGTATAAGTACGTAGAGCACGTGGACGAGGATGCAGTTGAAAAGAAAGAACCCGCTAAAGCAGAGTCTTCCCACAGAGACAACCCAGCCTACGAGTCCGATACGGGCTTTTAATGTCTTGACGTGGCTTTGTCCTGTTAAATGCCATATATTAATGAATTAACAAAAATATCACAAGACTTGTATAAACTATCATAAAAATTATATGGGAATATATCGTTATCTATGTAGATTCTGGCTACTAATGAATGGAATTGTGAATGTTGTGATTTAAATGCTGGGTTGTGAATGCGTTCTTACTCGAATTGAAGGCCTTTTATGCAAGGGTTATTTTTCGATACTCTCGAAAGAAATATAAACTGTATAAAGGGTGTTTCAGTACAGTTCTTTAAATTATGGACCATGTGAGGTCTTATCATGTATTGACTATACTAAGGTTTATTCTGATGTAAAGGAAACAAGGGACAATTGTAACTCCCAACGTTTTTTTCCTACGTGCACGAAAGATAAGAGGAATGGTTTAAATATGAACTACTGTTTTATTCTTTCGGAAAAATGGTTTTGCGGTAAGTTGCGGTAAAGAAAAGTTACTCTTGCAGTAGAAACTGCAAGAGTATTAAAACCGTATAACTATATTTCTGTGGAAAGAATGTTTATTTTTCTTTTAAAACGCTTGTACAATAGTTCACTAGTTCAAGGGACCTAAATGTCGTACCATCGCACCTTACTTTCGTGTCTCATGGATAATTTTGTTTTCAGGAGTTGGTCTCTAAGCTTTTAAAACCTTCTGAAACTAGTTTCAGCGTATTTATCATTGTTTTATATTGTTGTATTTACTACGAAATTGTTTTTAATGAAAACGTGTTTCGAAAATGAACATGAGAAAGAAATCAAAAGAGACCCACTCATAAAGACTGGGACGAAATCAGAATTATATGCATTTTTGTCTAATTTTCGTTTCTTCTCGCAAAAAATATCTATAGTAGATTGCTCTAATTAGTAGAGTTTTGTATTTTTAGAGCCCCCAAATATCCTTATTTCTTAAGATATAATTGTAAAAGTTATCCTGCGTCATGACAGTACTAACCTCCTCTTTGTGTAGTCTATATGGCAGCAAGCAGGAATTAATGTATTACAGCTCTTTTAAACCCACACACTAACTGTCCTAAACACGGTCCCATGTAGGGGTTGAGCTGTTGTATCGCAATCCCATGCCGTGTGAACCTCAGTGTAAAGCAACGTCGCAGGGTAAAGACTGGGGAGGTGGGAGTTAGGCAGGTGGGATTGTTATGGGGATTTAAGCTGCTGTTCACAATGGCATTTTCAAAGAGTGAAAAGTCCTAACCGTTCGACCATTGAATATTCATAAATTAAAAGTATACAAAGCAACAAAGTGCCTGTTGAGTGCCATAGTAATTATCGTTTTCTGCAATCATAAATTACATAATGTAAGACATCAGACCAATTATTAGGAGGGCAAAAAGGAGCATACGTAGATTGCAATGGGTGTATTTGGGGTCAGAAATGATAAGATGTTAGGTTTACTGCAAGTAGGCCAAAATTTGCGAACAACTATTCACAGTGGCATAATCAGCTACACGAACTGTGCAGTAATTAGCAGTAATTAGTACTGTACAGTAATGAGTAAAAATACTGTACTTGCCAAATCACCGAAGTCTAGTTAAGCCTCTGAGGCTGATTTACTTTCATTCAGCGGTAGAGAGGCGTGAAGCTTCAACCAGATCGCTCTCTACATAATAGGTAGAACGCGAAGTTCAAAACAGTTTGTTATTTAAGTAATGTATAAAAGAAAAAGTGAAGATGTAGAACCATTGATGCTCACAGTTCTTTCACTCTATTGAGGCTGTAGCCATGTATTAACTGTTATTTGGCTCACATTTAGATTTCGCAATTCTTGTAAAGATAAACCGGACGTTGTAGTTCTACAAATAAGCTTTTTTTTACGGAGCTGAGGTGGCCTTTTTTAAAATATAGTTAATTTTTGCGATGATATAACTGTTAATTTAACCAGTTCAGACGTGTTAGTCATATTATTTTCCTCTTAAGTTGAACGCGTTCAAAATTCGCGTATAGACCAGTCAATTTACAACCGATTGGTAATGCTCTTTAGCCTCTTAATGAAGTAAATCAGCCTCGAGAGGCTTTATTAGACCTCTATGAATTAGCCAAGTACACACTTTTTGCCCATAACTGTATGCATGTGTGTTCCAATTTTTTTTTTAAAACTCAAGGTGTCAAACTGATCTTCGGGTGCCAAAAAGACACTATTTTCACATTTGATTGGATAGTGACACTGGACTAGGAGCGTCAAATCTAATTCTGTACCGTGAAAATTTTCTAGCTACACCACTGATCGCGACATAAATCAAAACTAAAGTACCAGCGTCAACGTGAGTTATAAAGAATAAAATAATTCTACTCCATTGCTAAATCAATTCGGAAGCTCACTATACACCACGACAAAAAATTGACGTCAAACGTTAAGTTTACTCATCACTCACAATCGAGAAATGACGAAGGTAGCCGGGTTCGGCCCGCGGGGCCGCATTCTAGTGACCCCTAGAATGACATAGCCTTCAGACTTACTTTGGAACCTCAAGAAAAGGAGCAAGTTTTCATTTTTAGAGCGTGGCAGAGATTGGTCGTTTCTACGTGTTCCTTAGCATCTTTACTTCTCTGAACCAGGCTACGTCATTGCATCTTCCATTATTTAGCTATTCCAGTTCATGTTCACAGTCTTTTCACATAATCTAGCAATGTCTGTTTTTGTTGTTTTACTTCATTTACTATTATTTTGGGGGCAGCATTTCTATGCAGCTGGTTAAAAAGCCTTGTTGAGCACAAACCCTGAAGCGTAACTTACGTGGCCCTTCATGTGGCCCTTGCATAGCTTGGAATCTTGAAAAAAAACATGCAATTCGGGGATTCCAAGCTTGTGTTGAAATTTGCTTGAAACCCTAAACTTAATTCAAATGGTCTCATACTTCCTCCCACGATCAGTGTTATATATTGTATACAAAAAAAGGCATAGCTGGGAAAGGTTCCGCGATCTAAATCACGTCGTTGATTCCATATTCAATTGAAATACTCATCCCATCAACAGTCCCTTTAGCGGTAGATCCAAGTTTGTCATGCAGCTTCCCCTGTAAACTGACTCAAAAGAAGAACCTTACACTAGAACGGCCCCACCTATCCAAACCCCACCTCCCCTACCATCACCCCGCGACGTTCCTTTACCCCGAGGTTCACACGGCTTGGGATTGCGATACAACAGCGCAACCCCTACAAGGGACCGTACATGCGACAAATAGGGTGAGAGGAGGACGCCCTGTACACTGAATGAAATGCTCTCCTGACGTTCCCACACATGGGTGTATTATTAGAGAGATGGAGGGGTTCAACTTTACATTGAGCAAATCAATGATTAAACTCACCCTCCGACGCTCCATGAAGGGCGAGATTACACGAAGAAATCTCTACCTAGGCGAGTGACAATAAAGTACCTTCTCACGGTCAAGCCTTTGCATTTTCCAGAGTAGAAGACTTCACGTGCTCCCTGCATCTCTCTTAACGTGGGAAACAGCGGAGGTGCCGACAACGACGTGGACCTACGTGGAAAGAGATGTTTTAGAAGGCATCAGTTTTACCTGCGCAGATAAAGCTATGGGAAGCTGGATATAATTCCTGACATTCAAACCTGCGAAACTATCCCATAACTTGCCAACTGATAGTCATCGACTCAGTTCACTAGCGATGCTGCGACGCTGCCCTGTCCAGCCAACTCCCCCAGTTCTTTTTCTTTTCCTTGTCTTGTTTCTCTCATTTCCCACGCACAACTCTGCAAGTCGTGCAGGACTCTATGCAACTGCTATAATGGACATCAGTTCAGTTCTAATACTTAGTAGTGACTACTACCAAATTACCAAAGCAACGAGGGGAGCCCAGCACAAGAGACCCATTTGTGTACTCGCGACTCATTACTGTATGCTTTCACTTTTCAGTTACAAAGACAACATACTCGTTGTCGAGCTTTTGTTTCAGAGCAAGCGAAACCTTCAGTCTATCTAGAGCTCGGGCTAGATTTTGCAACGCCAGAATGTAAATGACGACGGCGTAACTAACAACCTTTGGCCATGTTCAAATGCGTTCGAGTTGCAGGTATCCTAAAGCTGCTACGGTGGGCTAGCTACTATTTCCTCATTTCCACTCTGAGGATGTCCACTGCATGTTAATTAAGGTGGTAAAGTGGTGTCCTTTGAAACGAGCGATGTCTTACGTCTTCGTGAGTGGAGACAGATTTTTCTTCGGTGGAAAAATAATCCCTTTTGGTTCAACGCATCCACCGCGTCAGTAGCTCGCCTTACTACTACTATCCAAGAAATAGTCCGACCTCCAACATCTCCCTCGCCCCTCTGGGCTTTCTTTTTCCAAGACACATGTCCGAATACGCTCTTTAACAACATAGCTTGAATCTTGTCCAGCTAAGGAAACCCACATCACAATATACTCCACAGTATAGTCCGGCTTGCGCTCTCCCAAAAGGAAGATTATAATCTTCTTCAAACCAAATCTAAAGCTAAGCAACCTGTAATCATGTGAACGTAAAAGGATGCCTTTTACGTAGGTGGATGGGTTGTCTTGTGTTCGCTCTTTGCGCGACCTGCATACTCAATGCAGATTCAAGAAAGTCCATAGCTCATTTAAGAGGGACGTCACCTAAAAAAAAAAAAAAATCCCGAACGAAAAGGGGATTTTCAACTATGAGTCAAATGTGAATGTTAACAATTATTCGATCACTAAGTAAATACTTATTTTGAATCGTTTTAATGACAAAAACACTTGAATTTCCATCAAAATGAAAAGGAAACATTTATTGTTTCTTAACGCCATGAAAAAGTATTTTGACGGCGCGTCGCTTTTGCACATGTGCTTTAATGTCGCTGACTATGGACAAAATCGAATTGTAAGGTGAACATTTTATGTTCAGAGGGAAAACTGTCTGAAAGAAACAGGGTTTTGTGTTGATCAGTTCTACTAATAAGGGTGAAGTTCGGACAGTAGAGTTAGTGCAACAAAGACAACGGAATATGTCACAAGAAAACTTAAAAAAATTCTAGAGCATTCGAATAAAACGTTCTTTACAAGTTAAAAAAGCCAACCGTATGTCTTCCAGATTGTTTTCGCTTAGACAATGCTTTCTCAAGTTTTTTTGTTTTTCTTACTTATTCTTGTAAACCTAGCATTTTCCTTTACTGCGACAAGCTGTGATCATTTCGTGGAACGTTTTTAAGTATTCCATATCCCAGAAACCCATTAGCCAGTAACAACTATCTGCGTGGTGAGGATTAGGGCTAAAGAATAGGGAAAGGGCCTTTTTTTTCACCGCCAAGAAGAACAAAACCATTGGATCTTGAATCCCACCAGCATCCCATAAGAAAAAATTGCGGTAAAAGGTGAAATGGTCAACGCACCGCACCGTCTGCCTTAAGGGGTCAGCTTGCCAGGAGTTGCGGGGGCCTGGTTGTTGCCAGTGCACTTGCTACCTTTCCCCAACCGCCACAATAACACAACTTCTTGGGAAGTTAATGTTGATGGCCAAGCATATAAAGTGGGCGTGAGCATGCTTCGCTTACCTGCCTCTCACTCTTGTCTCTCTTTTGGTCCCCTTGCTTCTCTTTCTGCGTTTTTATGACTGTGTAAGTTGTCTGTGTGTGGAAGCGAAGGATGTGCGTATGCTCTTTGCATAACAATGTATCGCCCAGGAGAATTTTTAGGTCAACTGAGATGGTGGACACAGCAACAAAGACCGGCGGCTAAAAGGGAATAAAAAATGTTTTCACCGCATTAATTGATAGTAACGTAAATAGTAAACTTACAATGCAAAACTTCCCTGCTGCTAAAACATAAACGCCTGCTACTGTCTCTTTTCATACATAACCAATATCCGGATGTAATACACCCATGTCTCCACCCTCGCTTGCTTCAAATATCACAGACGTATGTATACCGGCCTGAATAAAGTTCCCTTTCGAAAACAAATAAACAACTATAGAGTTCTCGAGGTTGGCGAGAATTCCTATTCGCCTTAATTTCCGGCTTTAATGCACGCTGAAAATACATTAATCTACCCCGCGACATTATAATCAAATCAGCTATAGGAATACCCTATAGCTGATTTTCAGTAAGAAAATTTCAGCTATAGGGTATTCCTAAGCGTTAATGACGTGAATAGTACGTTTAACAAGTCATTCACGAATGCATAAAAGTGTGAAATGGCCGGTGAAGGGGATAATAATCCTAGTTTCAAGGATCCCATCGTTCAGAGCTTCATGCTGACCAGTGAAGTTTCTCCACGCACAAAAGGAACACCAGCGATCTAGTATAGCCAGAACATAAAAAGAGGGAGTTCTGTGTATGATTTATAATGTCGCGGGGCAGATTAATGTATCGCTAGCCTTCATGTTCAAGCGCCCACCTCTCCTAATCAGACTTCTTTTTTCCCCCGTAAGCCAAAACGTCTTACAAGCAAAAACGCGAGTCTGAACCTGTTTCTCCAACTCGGTTGCAATCAATCTTTTACATCTCTGAGGTTCTAATATAAGCTCTCCTATAGAAAACACTTGAGGCTTTAAAGGGTTCGAACTTGTGTACCCAAAAAAGCATGGAGGACGTAAACTCACGTGCTATTTCTGACGCAGTCGCTTTCCTTAGGGTGGTAAGTAAAGCATTATGTACTTCTAACAATTCCTAAATACTGTTCCATTAAAACCGACTGCCCTGTACAGGTCTTCGCACAGGTATACGCAACCTTCGAAGGCTGATTGGGGCGTTCCACTACGGGGCTAGACTCGGTACAGACAACGACGAAGCGTTGATGGAGTCGCAAACTGTAAGAAGATACAGTTTCTTCCCTGGCGGTTGTCTTATGACCAACCGCCTCCATGAAAAGCTACCTGCTGGCTCCAGCCAGCCTAAATTAGCTCTGATTTCCCTTCCAGGCACTTCTTTCATAATTTTTTCCTTCTCAAAGGGCTATTTTTTTTATTCTAAAGCAGAAAACATAGAAAAACGAGAACCAAAGAAGAAAAGAATCTGGGAGAGCTGCGAGTTGGGGTGGATTTTATATCTACATAAGAAGAGCAAGACAGGTATACGTGGGAGACGAACACAGAGGACCGTTGCGGGACTCGAGAAGAGATTACCGCTTCCCGCCTGCATGCATGTGTTATCCTCGGACAAGTTGGAAGGCACCAACAAAAATGACCAACCAAATGCCTTAAGGAAGGTCAATTTACATTTGGCCCTCGCCATCAGCAACTGAACATAACTTGTCCTTTCTTATCTCATATACACACATTTATGATTTGCCCCCTGAAAGATAGGAAAGAATGTCAAAGAGTCCGCCTCCGAAGTATAGTCGCTGAGGAGAGAAAAAAAGGTGCTTTTTCTGGAGTTTTAATCATAATTGAAGACTGGGTAAATGCCCCAAATGTTGCAAATTTGGCATGCCTGGTTGGGATAGTCAGTTTTTGCTTGGGTTGTCTGGACGTTTTCGTTGTGCCGCTTGTTGGCAAGCCAGAAGTGAGCAAAATCCCGCCAAGCCAGCCCAAAGGAGCTGCTCTTCGGTAGTAACGCCAGGCAACAAGAAGCCATCATTAACGTCCCTGTGATACCTTGCGGCCTCACGAAAAAGGTAGCGGTACCTGGGCAGATGATGGGAGGATCGTGGGACTTCTGTGCGTAAGTAAGTATGCATGTATGCTGTGTATAAAACCAACGCATATGAAAGTTCCTATGGAAGAATTCGAAAAAATGTCGGGTTGGTAGATCCAGAGAGAAGCGAAATGGGCAGCAAAGGACAGATTCTCCGCCCCCACCTGTCACAAGAATCTACTGACCCCACGGCGTATGCAAATGAGGTGCAAACAAGTTAGAGCTTCATAACTCGCACACCAACTCCTGGACTCGGCTTTTCTTTCTCTTCCCTTCCCCCACCGCCTTCCCTACCACCTCCGAGCCAGTCTTGTCTAAAATTCTTCTCTGTCCTTTTCTTAACAGTTTCGAACTGTGGGTACATTACATTCCCGCCGTTGTAATAAATTGGTAACCTTTAATTTCTAATGACGGAACCTCGCAGGTGTCTTAAAGGAAGTCGCTTCTTGTTCAAAGTCCTTAGCATATTCCAAGAGTTTGATATAAATGAGCTAATGTCCACATAATGTATCGATTCTCCCTTGGAGACCCTTGCGCTACTCTCTCTTTTTCTCCTGCTATGAACTGACTTGCTTCAACTTTTTTTTCCAATATTATTTTCCATTTCTCCTCAGTTCGTAACAAGTTTGGGCTTTGGCACCGGCCATAATCAGAAGATTTGGATCTCGAAACTCCTTTTTCTTTTGGCATGCCGGCCACTTACTCCATAAATCGCTGCACTTGGAGAACGTGTATCATTCACTTCTCATTTTTTTGGCCTGCTCGTTGCTTTACACGCGAGTAGAATCAAAAATTCCGCCACCGCCCACCTGTACTGCAAAAGCTATCACACTGCACATGCTACAATAATTCTACAATACACCAACTCCTAGTGAATGTATGGTAACAAGTCTAAGAGAAGGAATGGGAAAAAAATCCTTCGAAAAATTAGAAACAAGCCTGAGGAATTTTGACTCTTCTTTACTAAAAGCGCAGAGTATAAACATAGTACCACTCATCAGGTTTGATTTAGCATTCAGAATAACACAGTTTTCCCATTTTTATTGTGAAACTCAGTTGACACACCTATGAGGAAATAGCGAATGAAAAGTAAACACTGTTGAAGTGAACGGCGAATTTTTTTTACTTATGACGTTGCGAAAAACGAAGCTGGAAACGAAGCTAAGGTTTCTCGGCGATGATCCTGAACACGCCATAAAAGTTGGGAAAACGTTGGAAAAAAAAGAGGCGTTCAAGAAAGAGACGGCATGCAAAAGGATAAAGTTCCTCTAGACTAGGAGGCTTTTGTCCCTCCCTTATCAATTTTATATACCATTCCCGCATGCTACATTTTCCAAAGGTCGTTTATAGCATGGCCTGATGGCCCGAACCATGGCCGTGGCGGGGAAAGCCCAAAGGGAACAACATAGGAGAAAAGAGCTACTCCTACTCCTGTGCTGCTGTCCGTCCTACTACTATAGTTCGGAGTCCTCGCGATCTACGGCAGCTTTGCTTTAGCTGGGAGCATTTCAGGTTCGTTCGGTGGTGGGGTAGGGTGCAGTGCTTTATAATACCGCCCGCGCCTCCCAGGTCTCTGCTACTGGAGTGCCGATCGTCGTCCTGGACACTACTCTCCAAAAAGTTCAAACAGAGCAAACATACTAACACAGCTTGAGAATAAACTTCAATTAACCTTGTGCTCAACGTGCCTTTACATATTTGTGTGTAGCCTGTTCTGCTCTTCCTCGCAATGACAGTGAGATAGCGGATAAGTGCAAGTGTGTGCGTACGGACGTGTTCGAATATCCGAATTCAACCCCAAATCCCGTCCAATTCGCACGAGGTTCAACTTTAACCACATGGCAATACCTGTCTCATAAGCAAGTAAGTGTCGTTTATTCGCTATTGTCTTCGGCAACCGTTCTTAGTGTGAACTCGTGTGTAGCGGTGAAATTAAACAACACTCGGATTTTCGGTGCGCTTGCAGACCCTGTTCGGTGACGCGTGTTCTGTTGGATTTGGCGCTAAAAATACGAAAAGTGATGTCGGCTATGCGTCTGCGTATCTGCGTGGGCTGTATAGCTGACAAAACTTTCTTTCTAACCCACACTTGCTCCCACTGGTTCCTTAGATCTTTTTAATGATACTCAGCGCGTCTGCCGGCTCACGCTTTGGTTTGGCAGTCAGAAGTCAGTCTCGATACACGCTGCCCTTCATCCACTCGCGGAATCTCAAAACTCTCGAGATGACACCATCCGGTCATGTAAAAATAGGAGCTTTGCGTGGGAGATATTTATTGCTCTGACGATCTACTTCCTTCTTTGACTAAGAACTTAGCCTACACAGAACAATAAATGTTTTCGCTGCCTCATGGAAATGAGATATACAAAAGATTGCATTTTTTCTTTAATGGAACACATTCTCGTTTGGCACATAATCCATCCGAACTCTCCTACGTCTACAGGCGCACATTAACACGGTGATCGAGTTACTAAGCAATGGTCAACAAGAACTTGTTGCTCGGCTGAGTTTTAAGCTTGAGGGGTAAGACAAGGAAGGGAAACTGTTTTACAAGATTGGCTGGACATTCGAATTGCTAAGGTAGTCAGTATCAGCCACCCTTTCTCCCTGGTGGAAGGTGGTTTGCTCAAGTGCGAAGTACTCGTGTAGAAATTGCGGAGAGCTAAAGGAGAAGACAGCGGTTGTTAGCTATTCGTAGGACGGCCTTGGCAAGGTCGAGGCCAACAGTACGCACAAATGCAGAAACCATAAATTACCGTTGATCCAACGATTTGTACTATATTTAGTGCACATCGCTGGATCATCGCACTCCAAATTAATAATAATAAACATGTTTTAAATCCCTTCCATCACTTTTGTTTCAACAAATCCCCAAGTATGACGTAAACATCTTCCCTTTTACTTTTTTTCTTTCCTTTTTGCGTCAAACGGGCCCAAAGTCCGTCTGTCAATAAAGCTGATAAGACGAGGTCGCGGGGGCGGTGAAGAGGCTAGCATCGCGTCTCGATCGCATCATAAGAGCCAAGGTCGGGTTTCTTTTGCCTGATAAACACATTCTCGTTGCCACTAAGGCTGAGGAAGGGGCAAGGAGTTTTGAGTTGTTTGCTTAGTACTTTTCAAGGAAAAGAATACGAACAGACTTTTCCCCTCAGCGCTCAGTTCCAAATTTCCCTCGTGCCTTGAAGATTTCCGCATGCACACCCAATGACAACGAGTTCGCGAGCAACAAAGGTCAACAGAGGTCTTAACGGTCTCGGTCCTTCGCTCATGAGATTAAAACTTTTCCCACCGTTAAAGCATAGCTTGCGTGAATAGTGGGATGTTGCACAATTTCAGTTTACGCAATGCAAAAGACAGCGGCGCCCATTACCCTGAAGCTGGTAACCACCCATTCTTATTGCAGTTAATGAATTATAAAAATCAGTTTTCCGTGTGGTGCCGTATCTATCACGTATGAGATAATTCATTGCACTTACTTATTGTTCGCTACGCATTTTTGGCAGTAGACGTTTTTTCGAGTTCAAATATAGTTATTTGTAATGGGCAGCACATTTTTTTTTATAAAAGACTAGGAAAAGGGTACTGCAGCGCAGGATTATACATAAACAATACAATTCACGAAACAGGCGAAACGCACGATCCTTGGTTAACAATATATTCACGAAATCCCATTTACGCGGACGAATATGAGGGGAGCTTAGGCTTAAGTGCTTATCTAGCTGTGATCTTTCACAGGTCATGAGCAGCGGAATTAATTAATCTCAAGAAATGACCCAGAATAACGCAAAACTGTTTACAACAGCAATATGCACCCTCAGCGAAGTGAACCATAATTGTGAAAGATCGTTGGAGAGCGAGAAAATACTAAAGTAATTGTTAGTAAGAATAAAGGGTTGATGTCATTTCTAAAAGCGCGAAAATGAACACTGAATTAACTTGCGGTCATAATAAATGCAGTTGGGTTTTTGGTAAGCTGAAAGTCTTGAAAGTTCCTATTTTCCCCACTTTCATTGCTATGAAACAAAAAAAACATAAATGAAGACGACATGCCAGTGTAGGTGCTTCTTCTGGGCATCCAAGGTCACCGTGTTGTGGGCTATTGATTTGCCCGCCTTTTGACGTCATGGCGTCGCTAGGACACCAGGTGCTGGCGTCCACGAGCAACGTGCGCCCGGCTTCTCCCCCTCCGCAACTTCGTTCATACCTATCGATAGGAAAGGTAAAGGTGTTCTCGGTGTTCCTAAGCATCTTGAAAACCCGAGAGGAATGGTTTCCAATTAAATGCCCAGTCTCTTTATTTATCACACTTCCTACATAGGAAGACAATTTCTCAACCCAACTCTGCAAATAGGTAGAATGAAAGAAGGGTTCAAAAGGGATTATCGTGTGGAGCTCCAAATGCATGCTGTAACAAACGAAAAATTTTCAAGAACACGAATTTTTCCTTTTTTTCTTTTTTGAAGAAAAAAGGTAAACTCAATTTCGGGAATTATGCCGACCGATAGGAATCAATAGCTACCCTTGGGGAGACATGAGAGTCTGTGTCACTTTATTCATTTACAGACCAATTATGACGGAAAATGTTAAGTTAGCATAATGTATTTTCCAACTGGCGTATATACTGTAGGCCTTTTTGTCTTCTCTCGTTAATTTAAACGCGGTATGTTGCACTTAGAAGAAAAAAATATGCCAGATAAAAATAGCCCTTTTTAGAATGTGCGACAACATATTGTTGAATAACCACCGTTTTTTTATCTTTTAGAAACCTTCTACGTCACCAAACAACACCCAGGTCGTTATCAACTTCTAGCGACTAGAGGCAAGGACGCATGAAGGTTTACGTACGCCAACTCGGTGTATAAAAGAAGAAGAAAGAAAAAAAGGATCTACGCGGCAAAGTTGGTGATGACGCCGATAGCGAGGTAGATTGTCGTCGATCCGCCCACGCTGCTTATAACCTGGGCAACCCTCTAGCAGCATCCTCCATTTGCGTACTTTCCCGCTGAACGTGACGTCACTGCATCTCCCCTGTGGCTAGGGACCTTTCCATACATTCCACCCTCCCACGATCTTCCATCCCGCCCCAGCCTAAGATTGCCATGGCGGAGACGCAAACAGAATCGAGCATGGCGGGGGATAGCAGCAGTAAAGACCGACGTCGAGGCATCCGAAACGCTCCACCGCCGCCAGCCCTCCAGAAGAGTGTTCCCATAGCGCAGCGCAAACGCCAACGATTAGATAGAGTGCTGGATAAAATTGCGAGTCAGGTGGCTGTCTTTAGCGGACACGGCAAATCGTTCGACTCGTCGACGGACGTGTTCCAGCTCGCGAATCCCACATCTCATCAGCTAAAGAAAAAGGTGCCCCAGTCCATCAAAGTGGACAGGGCCTTGCCTGATTTAGTACGCATTCAAGCGCTTTTGCCGGGTTTGGACTCGAGACTTCTGGATTCCCCGACCGAAACTATGGAAGAATCCCCACTTATCGTTAGTACGAGTCTAGCCCCGACGGGTGGCAGTGCGGGTAGTGTAATCACGTCCACAAGTGCCAATAATAACAACAGCATGGTTGACACGATGTGCGACGCTCGCGAGCGTTTTGTGACGCCACGGGTGCAAAGCAAAATTTTCCGTTTCGACAGTATTGACCAAGAACGCTATTACTACGGCGCCATTTCCGAAGAAGAGGAGAACGTGGCAGGAGACGATCTCAGCGAAGAAGACGTCTTCAGTCCACACTCCATCTCGTCGGAACGGTCGCCGTTGAGTCCCAGTGGAACCGCGGATTCACCCTGTATATCGTTTAGCCCTTTGCGACTGAAAGACTCGGCGGAAGACGACGACACGGTGCGAGCTGAAACGTCCACGCCGCGCGGTCAATCCACGCTATGTTTGACGCCCGGGAGCAACCATAGTGCCCCCGGCTATCACTGTAAAAAATGCTTCCCTTCCACATTCCAGGATCACATGGAATCCCCCGACTGCCATCGCCATTTACATACTTCCTCCCCGGGCCTCCCGCCGTCCCCTTTGTCACCGGCTACACCCAATACCCCCCTGCTCGCCAGTCAGGGCTTTGCTACTGGCATGACGTTCCCGGCAGCTTCGCCGCTCCATAGTCTGGAGTTTTTGCTGCAGGCACGCTATATGGAAGATTTGTCGCGGCGTAGGGCTCATTCGGACTCGGATCTGCAGACCTGGTACGATGCGACGCTCTTACCTCAACATCAACCGTTGCATAGCGGCGCCCGGGGCCGATTAGCCACCCCGGTGGTCAAGAACAAACCCGCGCCCCTTTTGGCCTGCAACAAAGGGGGATCCTTAGAATCGGACCCTTCTTCGCCTGGTACTCAGGATTCGCCTTTAGATCTGTCCCTTCGTCGCTCTACTAGCTCAACGAGTTCTGAAAGCCCCGGTCTCTCAACGTTAGGTCCCTATTCGTGGCTGTCCCCAACGACCACCACTTCCTTTCTTCCCTCCCCTAGCGCCTCCACTCCTTCCAGGAGCCCCGTACTTCGAGTACCACCCAGCCCGGGTGTCTCTTCTTTGTCTTCGTCAGGCACGCCCCGGAGCAGCGTCAGTACACGTGAGGAGACAGAGTCGCCCCCCGCTACCGCTAGGCTGCCTACTGTCATGGCGGCAGGGACGGAGGCAGAAAGCCCGCTGACGAACGCCAGCGGGGTGACTCCTACCGGCCCGCTCGTCGGTATGGAAGTTGCCTGCGTTTGTCCCATCTGTGGTCAAATGTTTGCCTTACACGACCGGCTGGCGAAACACATGGCTTCCCGCCATAAAAGCAAAAGCAGAACTTCCTTGGAATCCGCCGTGACCCGAGCGTACCTCTGCGATATATGCCATCGACCCTTCGCCCGTAGTGACATGCTCACTAGGCACATGCGGTTACACACGGGACTCAAGCCCTACACATGCCGCGTCTGCGGGCAAGTCTTCTCTCGCTCGGACCACCTGAGCACCCACCAGCGAACGCACACCGGCGAAAAGCCTTACCGTTGCCCCCAGTGCCCTTACGCTGCCTGCAGGCGCGATATGATCACCCGCCACTTGCGGACGCATAGCAGAGGCGAAACGGGGACGGTTGGTGGGAGTACACCCCAGGTCCATTACCTGAACACTGATATTGGCCCTTCGGAAACGATGGAGGACCCTGCGAGTTTGCCTAGCACCACCGTGCAACTGGCGTTGCCACCAACGGGACGCTCCCGAGGTCGACGGACGCGTAACCGACCCTCAGAAATGCTCGCCAGAAGTCTCTCCGCTGAAGATGTCCCCTTTCAGGATTCGAGCGACATTTCTTTTCACACCCCTTCTCCACGATAATTCACCCGTAACGATCTTTTCTTGTGGCGCAAGGGATACTTCAAAGAATATCACGAACAATGGAGTGGTTTAAGAAAGTGCCATCACATAAGAAAATTACTTTAACCGGTGATAACAGACGGACCAGTGTTCTATTTAGTCTGTGTTAATTATATGAGATGAATCAGAGCCAGGGATGATGACACATTGATATCAATACCACTATGTGCCAGTATGTAAGAAACACTAAAACATTTTAGTTCTTTGAACAGAAACAAAAGTGGACACAGCAAGCCATTTTTTTTCTTTTTTGAGGAGGTAGGTACATGCGCGTCGCTGGATTTTTTCAGAGTTTCTTGTCCCGCCCTCTTTGTGTTTTCAAAGAACGAAACCATTGCGGTGCCAAAAATACCTCCACTGGGAAATAAGCAAGCAAGTGAATAATTCCCCATGTAAATTTATGCATGTATTCTACCTTTCGGAATGTCAACTCAACCCGCGACCAGCGTTTTGCCCGGCTCCTTATTTTGACATTTTAAACCGGCTCGGGCTCCTTGCCATGGGCACACGATGATATTAAAGCTCATTATCATTCCTTGTTCGGTGTGATTGCGTGTCATAGGTACAACTTGCTAATTGTGTTCATTCATTGCCCATCTCCCTTATGTAGTTTGTGGAGCTCATTGGTATTATGGGTAAAGAAAGCCAGGGATGCGAAAAAGAATTGCCTTTGTTGGCAAACAAAACAAAGAAGTTGTACAGGAATTTACTTCGAGTGATTATTATCCCTTCCAAGAAAGTGCGCAAGGTCCTATGAATGGTGTTGATTTGGTTTGTTTCTTAAAACAAATGTTTGCTCAATCGCCCAAAC
Organism: Triops cancriformis; assembly: GCA_020615345.1. NCBI lineage: Eukaryota > Metazoa > Arthropoda > Branchiopoda > Notostraca > Triopsidae > Triops > Triops cancriformis. Next base: position 34,647 of record JAHZNP010000655.1, read on the forward strand.
ACTCTCAGTCCTTATTTATATTGACTCGAGATTTGTTCTGTTATTTTTACAATTTGTTCAATCCTCACGTGAATCTTACTACGGAAGACCTGCCTATAAAAGCCTACACACAAACTTTCAAAGACATTGTTAAAAACGATTACAAAACCCCTATCCTTCCTTGAAGTTGTGCCCAAAAGCTCGTTCTCATGTGAAAATTTAGGATCAGTTGTTTCTTTACCGAAAAAAATTACAACTCCCACTTTTGTCTCTCAATATGGTTCTTATAACAATACAGAAACCGACTATTTTTGCAAACAATTTTATTCTCAATTGTTCAGTGTTTATAACTAATAATAATCTTCTAACCATGGAAGGGACTAATTCCAATTAACTTTGTCGTATGGTTGTAGGAACAGAAAGAAAAGGTACAGAAAATGAAGTAAAAAATCAGGAACATTTATAACTAATGACAGAACTCTCATAAATAGTTCTTCCGACAAAATTTCTGCTTCCGCAATTTAGCAACTGACACGACATTACTTCTTTAACAGTGAAACACTGGAAGCAGCGAGGAAAAAAATACAACAGCGAGATACTCCATTTTGAAAAAAAATATTTTTCTTTCCAATGTAACGTCGGAGCAGTGCTCTTGTTCATCATACGGAAGGCACTAGTAAAAAAGGGGAAATCTCGCTAATTAGTTACTGACGAAAAATAAGATGGGGAGCTCAAAAATTCCAAATCTGCTAAGAAAACTAACTATTATCCTACCACGTAGTAAATGACGACCTTGCGGTAATAGCTGCGTGTCGAAAACGTAATAGCCCCCTTTCTTCCTCTTTAAGATGCCTGTGAGATCGTCGCTTCCCGAGGCATTCGGTGTAAGACCTAAAACCACGCGCATAGCGTGAACGCGTAGGCAGAAAAAGGCGGCGCTCGGGCACAGGGCAAATTAAAAAGAAACGAAAGCCTCTGACAGTCCCCTTCTCCTTCATACTACTTTTATTTTACGACGGTAGGTTATGAGAGATATGGCATTTACTAGTTCTTCAAGATAGCCAGGCCAGGAAAACGTGGGAGAGTTTTATAACTGGAACATCTTAACACGACCTCGACGGGTAAAACATACTTGGTAGCACGGTCTTATTTCATGACCAATCGTAGAAAAACATGAGGGCCAAGTTTACTTGTAAGTCGACCTCCGTACGATAGTTGATTCTTACTGATCAAACTGAAGACGGAGTGTGCGAAAGCCCAATCAAGAAACATACCAATCAGGTGAACTCTGAAGAATTAATTTCATCCCGATCATCTGAAAGCTTTGCTCCTGGTTTGAAGTCACACAGGGACAGCGACTGAATTGTGCACAAAAGTAGGCACTTGTTTTGCTCAACTGCTAGAAATGCCAAACAGCAACGTGCCTTTCAGGGAGTTTTGCTTTTATGGCTGTCCGCCACCATCAGCAACAAGCGGAGGCGGCGGCGAGAGGGGAACTTGAAAGAAAGAGCAAGATTCTGAACTTATATTTTTTATAGCACCCCCATCAACTTGGCTCCGGCCCCTTCCCTCCCCCCCCCCTAAAACTAGTCATCTCTCGCTGCCTCATCTTTCTTCCCACTTCTTTTTCCGCGGTCTTCATAAACGTCCCTGGCAGAGCGCTTCAACCTGCCGAAGGTATGAAAAACAAAAGAAGCAGGACGAGGGAGAAAGGTGGGCGGCGAAGGAGGGACGACGAGTAAACGATGCTCTATAAAAAAAGGGAACAGGAATCGGGAAAATATTTCTCGTCAAAACTAGCCACCTCCATGTCAAATTCTGTTAACGTTACTGTATAAGCTTTACTGAACCCAACAAGCACCAAAAGCTTGCCGCAGCACTGCAGAAAAACGCTGAGAAAAACTAGACATGCCAACATAATATCCTGACTCCCACGAAGAACTGAACAATGCACAATATTACGTACTGGCGCTAAGTTAATTTCGCAATCATAATAATTACGCACTGGCGCTAAGTTAATTTCACAATAATAATAATTACGTACTGGTGCTAAGTTAATTTCACAATAATAATAAAAATGTGTAGTATTATTTATTGTATTACATTCATATATTCTAACACTCGTACATTCATCTGAATGACAACACTCTTGCGCTAAAGTTGTCTTTGCTAGCATAAATTCGGACTGGGTAAACTACGTAAATGTTTGCCTACGCAAAGTCCTAATTGTTTCTCAGCATTCTAGCGTTGCTTCGCGTAAATTACGCTGCTTTTCCAAGATTTGGCACCAGCATTCGTTGCGTTTCGTGCTCAATATATTAATCGCTCTTCCACCTAGGCTGGTAGGGTGTAATAAGCCTTGGCTGCTTTTTTCCTACCCAAGAGTGAGAACAAAGCTCAAACCCCTACCAAGAGGCCTTATTATGTTTTTGACCGCAAAGTAACGCAACCTTACAGGAGCGCAGGTATCTCGTAACTAAATAAGTTTCTAACTACCTCTTTTTCTTTAGAAAAAAAAAGGAAAATCGCTCTTGGGTACAACCCAGGGAAAGAGCATAACTTTGGGCACCGCCAACGCCGCACGATGCGCTTAGTTCACGTACGTACGGAAGAACTTCTTCAATCCGACAAGGACAAACCAACTGCTTCGTCAGATTTTGTAAATAACTCCGACTACCCAACTAATTAATTTTTTGCTTATAAGATCACCAAGCAAAGGGAAAATTGAACCATAAATTAGACGATTTGGTGAACTAAATAGGAATTATACTTGATATATTATATAATAATTCAAACTTTCGTGGAAAATTGGCCAGGATATTTTTGGATATCTGACTTCTACATGTCTTACAAGATTTTTTTTTAGCGAAATTCATATCAAGCGTTCATATCTGATCCCACGTAGGCTACACTTTCGTCAAATTTTCTCCCAAAAAATTCGTTATCTGGCGAAAAAAGGACATACTGGGAAAAAGTACAGGGCACAACAGTCATAGACAAAAACAATGACTAACACAATAGACTTTTATTCGACTCGATCCGGCCACCGCTTTAACTGGACATGCTTTCGTCAAAAGGGAAAAAAATCGCAAATCTGCTATCGTTGCAAATTTTAGAAAGAAGTACTAGCTAAATGCGAATACACAGCCTTAAATGACTAGTCCAGAAAGTAAAATAAAAGTTCAGTAAGAATACCGCTAATACTCGTTTGGAAGTTTTCAGAATTAAGTTGCAGTTATGATTAGATCTGCTCGTTCTACATCACAGTCGCTTTGCGAACATACCCTTTTAGTACTCCGCTTTTTATTTACCTGGATTCGGAATCACGGACTCAAAAGGAGACAACGTGTTAACCACTCAAATGAAAAGAAAAACATTTGAAGATATCGAAAATGACTGGCAAAATCTAATTAAAATGAGTGATTACTTCACTAAATAAACACCTGTTTTATTGATATTTATGCACAGCATACACTTTTTCAATATCTTTTTTTAAATACAAATTCCAATCGCTAGAATATAAGCTTCTTTGGCATAGGGTTAGTTCTAAAACTGCTGTACAAGAGTTTACACACTATACTTGTCTAGAAAGCGAAGGTACAGGTTTATAAAAATTACGCGCCTGGCATGATGTATGTGTACATAACCGTACCGTTTTGTTACAAAAATAAAGAATGTAATAAAAAAGGGAACATTACTAATAAATATCTTAACTAAATGCTTCACCGCAATTTACATAGAAAATATATACGCAATCTTCACACTATTCACCTCTATATATTATTACGTTTTTTTTGGATTATTCGACTTCTCGCTTGTAATGCCCATTTCATTGTGGCTGGATAAGAGGGCTTTTACCGTGTTGCCTGGCTTCAACTGTACGTCAGTTAACCCGGGACTTCCAAAGGGGACGCGTGTTGAATAAGAGAACATCAAGCATATGTACAAACGAAGCTCTATATTTCTCGCCGAGAAACATAATTCAGACCCACCACACGTTACTATAATCGAATTAACGATCTGTACGAACCTCAGTAATTAATCGTGATTGATTATAATAGTGACTGATGTGAGGATGACCCCCAAACCACACATACATCGAATCTTTATCGCATGGGGTGCTTCAAGGAGAAAGTTAAAGATACTTTCAAGTTGCTTATCGTATCCTAAGACCCAAACCATACACAAAACATATCTTAGCCCAAGTCACGTGTACAGTAGGCCTACTCGTAAAGAAATCGGCCTCTACAAACCGCCCTACGCTAACGGCACGAGACTGGGCAAGTCTTGCTCCGGGTCATGTTCCAAAGACGGCGGAGTGGACATCGCTTGCGCAACTCTCACGGTGTTAGAAAAAATAAAAAAAATAAATAAATAAGGAGCACTGTACAGCTGTGATGGTGACTACTTACACCTTACTCGTAGGTCAGTCACGTCATCCTCCGTGCACCGTCCGAGTCCCCTCAACTGATTAATGCTAAACTGTGCAAATGATCACTTTTGGGTCGCATTAACCGCCGGGCATGCGGAAGTTGAAATTGCTAGTAGTTCTTAATTGAAAATTTTTCAGGTGGGCTGATTGGTCGTTCTACTCATTCACTCTACTGACACAAATTCAGAGCTACTGACTTAAACTACCGAGCTCTCGTTGCATACCAAGATTCCCTATACAACAACTCGTCTCGCCTTAAAGCCATTTTTTCGCTAGAGTTCACGGGCATCTTAACGACAATTAATCTGTATTTTTTTATCACAACTGTAAAATAAGATAAACCACTCAAAAAGCTTCACTCCAAAGAGTTTTCAAAATACTAAAAGTCGGGGTAAGAATGCAGCAGCCGCGAGGAAGAAAGAGGCTAGTTGAATCTCTAGTTCGTTGTAAAAACAATTGTTTTGCTCAACTGAAAATAGAACTCTTGCAAATCAAGTAGATGATAGCGTCATGAATAGCGCTGACCGGATTTGCATTACAATAACAAATATAGAAGCATTGGCGTTCATTCGTTGGTTTACAAAATACTGCTAATATCAAAGATTATCATACGGCAACTCGACAGAAGGGAAGTGTAAAACAAAAAACGTCCTCTCACATCGTACAAACCTTTAACACCATTCCGAAAGTAGAACATCTTATGATATAAATTGCAAATGACAAGCCTTACAGTAGAGCCGATCACCTAAGGGATAGCAGCGTCGCTCCGGTTCGTCCGTTAATTGCATACCACAATTCTAATAAAGATAAATTTATAAGTATATAGAAAACACAGGAAAGATTTTTTTAAACCTAAAACGCCGTCTTTTAATTGCACGGCAAATCCAGAAACAATGGACTTCTTGCCTTACCTCGCATACGTAACAATCAACGTGATAGTCCTTATTCATAGAGACCACCCTGACCGTCTCCTCCGTACCCTCCGCAGGCGTTATAGTCCGGTCACAAGCAGCACACTTGGGAGCAAACATTCTATGCGAATAAATGGGACAATTATTCTCAAGTTATTTTAATACGTTGACTAGCTTTGGCTATTAGATTTTTTGCGTTTAACTCAAGATGTGAAAAAAAAATCTTTTCTTTCCTTGTTCTTTTACCACTAATCTAGATATTTAAAGAGAAAATCAGAGAAGATCCGCTGATCTCTCGTTACTGTGCAGATGAATATAATGAGATCGAGTATTCTGAAGAAAATTTGATTTCGTAAAATAACCGATTAAGTTACGTTAAATTACTGATATTTATCAATATTTTCATTTGCAATTTCTGTTTAGTAATTGAGTCAATCGGATCTAATGAATAAGGAATCTTTTGGCCGATCTAATTTTTCTAAAGTCTTGCTTGTGTGAATCGGATCGAGAAAAATTTACAAACGATCGAACAGATGTAATAACAACAAAACAATATCCGGAACACTAGCTCTTAAACTTATTAATAGTTGGAATGACTTTCAGGATTAATTAATGCTACCTATGGTAGTCGCTGACACAGTAGATGCGACTGTCGGCATCAATGGTAAAAGGAACGCCATCAAGACATTCGTTGCACACGCAACAACGGAAACAACCCGGATGGTATGATTTGCCCATGGCTTGGAGTATCTACAAAAGTAACGTGAAATCATTGCTTGATGCACAAGGGTACATTAAAGGGTTTGGGGCAAAATGGGTGAGAGGATTACAAGTGAGTACCGTTTCCATGATGAGATGTCCGCAAACTGCGCACTTCTCTGCTGTCTGCTGGAAGCCAGAGTACAAATAATCTTCTTCGCAATACACCCGTCCTAAGACATTATAGAAGGCTTTGCCCCGCAAAGGCCGACCACAGGAGCAGCAAACAAAGCAATCCGTATGGTAGAGATTGCCCATTGCTTGGCAAGCTTGACTAGCGCCTGTAATTTTGTCCCCACACGTGAAACACACGCCTGGAAAATAGCCGTAAAAGATTACTACAACAATTACCAAAAACCAACCCAGAAACGTTTGAAAAGCTTACCGAAAAATTCGCCATCATCCTCTTGGTTTTCTAGTTCCTCCTCGAGCTCACGCGTAAGGGCATCGATTTTCTTCTCGGCTTCGGAAGGACCCTATGTAAGGCATTGGAACTTAGCAACGTGTCAATCTTGTAATAATTGCAAATTACTGAATTCCTCGGCGGCGTAACTTGGACTGGAAGCAAGCCTTTAAATACAGCTGGTGACTTGCGATTTTCAGGAGTGTTTTTGGTCGTTACGGTATTGATTGACACAGATTCTCCTTTGGGTGATACTTGAGTATTGCCTCGATCGTTCAAACCGGGTTCAGTACCAGGGCTTCTGCCTATGCTCGTCATTTTCGGAAAAGACTGCGCTGAAGCAGTATAGGTAGGATAGTCAGGTGGAGTTTTGCCAGTAACAGATGAAGTTTCGACGCTTTTCTCAGGTTTCGCATACAACGGCGATGGACAAGATTGCGCTTGTGTTTGATTTAAATACGGGGAAATCACTGGCGGTGGCGGTGGGGGCGTATATGATGTATACTTGGCATAGTCAGCATTATTGCTGGCTGAGTAGTATGTCACCGGGACAGGTGAATGAGCTTCGAGGGATGCCCGGTATGCCTCGGCATAAGGGGGAGGGGTCCTGTACGTTTGGATATTTTCATATACGGCTTCTGTCTCTTCCAGAGACACGCTAGGCGTTTTGCGTGGAGCTTCCCGGTAACTATTACCGTAATAAGAAGCAGAATTGGCACGGGGTAGATTTGCGTACAACTGCTCGTCGTAGGCAGTGTCATGTACAGCAGAACTAGAGTACGCGGGTGCCACTTGATAACTGTCAGACTTAGCAGGTCGTAAAGGACGACTGTACTGAGGTGTATGTTGCAGATATGACGCTGGTTGCTGAGGCTGGGCAACTCGGGGAGACAGATTCGATGATCCTGTCGAAGGTTTTCGCAAACTATCGGTATTGCTGGGAATTGGGTGAATCTCCGTGAGATTTAAGTAGTGCAAGCTCCTTTCCAAATCCAGTTCTTCCACATTCAAAGGTAACTTACTACTGTGTAACTCAACTTGAGCAGTGTAGTCAGCGCTGGATGACGGCCTCCCGTACGTGTGTTGAGTAAAATTCATTGTTGCTAGTAAATCTGAGTATAACGTTTTTGAATCACACAATTAGTTTTACCTATTGCACTGATTAAATCATTGATGCCGTTTCCAGAAGTTGGGGTTTGTCCAGGCTGTATTCATGTCGACAACCATTTTTCCTCTAGAAAGTGCCCACCCACTAGCCAAGCAAACCTTAGCTGACCCCGCCTTCGCTGATTTCACTCAGACTTCCTAGCTGGCATGGATTTTACAGCATATTCTGCCATCTACTTTCAAGGAACAAAATCGACTCACAAGGGTCGTACGGTGATGTTGGAAACAGCTTCACTTGCACGTAAAAACAAATCCATTGTACAGAATAAGCGAGGACTTGGGAAACTTACTTTTAAACCAGATATTGCTAAAAAATCGAGAGCTTAACGAGTCATACATGCAACAAATTTGTCGTTTTCATGTTTTCGGTATACGTTCAGCCAATGTGTAATTAATTTGCACGATCGTTACGTCGAGACGAGGCCTAGTTTTTCTTACATATTTTCCTTTTGTACAGCCTTTTTAATGGTGGAGATCTGTTCGTCCTGAATGGCAGCGGTTCTGAAATTGTGCGCACCTGTTGCCCGTGTAAGCACAGATCTTGTACGGATACAGGCTTAAATCCATTAGTACGTATAGTACTCGGCAAAAAAAAGGGCAAAAAAAACATCCTATTGCTAACGTCCCACGCCAGTGGTAGGAGGCCTTGCTGCGGGTCAAAAACGTTCGAAAGGCGAAAAAGTGGGACACCGCTCACGCAACTGCCGTGGCCGTAGGATAGGGAAGTTTGTTTGGCCCGTTTTTTTTGTTGCCGAGTACTGTACTGTGCTGAGCAAAAAAAGGTTCACCGAGCAAACCACAGAGGTCTAATTAAGCCTCTTGAGGCTGATTTTCCTTCATTAAGAGGGTGAAGGGACTCGAACCAATCGCGCACAAGGTGAAAGCTAGACCGCGCAATTCAAAAGCATAGGATTTGACTTTTTTCAGAAAGGCAAATTTCGATGAAGGAGA